>JAQSEC010002509.1:0-13307 GCA_028564925.1 Lithobates sylvaticus | reverse complement strand
TCAATCAGCGCAGTCACTACATGATTACCCCTTACGCCACAAAATAATAAAACATCTAAACATAAATAAAATACATGTGGACAATAATTGAACATAAAGTGGTTTCACCCCACCCCTCAGTAAACAAAGCAACAAAATATTCCATGCAACCCACAAACCTTCACTATAAATAAATAATAAAGTCCAAAACATAAAGTCCAAAATAATGATGACTCTTCTACAAAATGATCCACGTGTACCACCAAACTATCCATGTGCACGAAATCTCCATGCAGCAATATCTTCTATAACTGATCACCCGTGCTACTCCTGTGAGCAGTATGTACTCACCTCCAGACTAGACCGCTTGTCAAGGGTCACATGTGCTTTTTCCCCTTTTCACGGGCTGCAGGCAGGATGGCTCCAAATTCAATCCACCGCAGATGGCTCCCACTGTTCCACAGATCCTCCACTCACATAGGAAGCATTACTTCATTCATAAAAGAAGAATAGGGACCAGTAGTGCACTTCATACAATAAAAACATTTATTCAATATTTAAAATGATACTCACAAGTCAGTGCACAAACAGTGCTATGTACAGCGCACGTCAAAAACAGGCAGCTCTCTGGCTCACCACCTCCACTGCCGACATCAAAATGCCTGCTGACTGACCCAGTTCCACTATTATACGCATTACGCCTATTCAACAGGCTTCATCAGAAGGACCAGTGCAGCCCAGCAGGGTGTTCTTATATAAACTCCAAGCCAGAAGGAAGGGACCGTCTCCTGACCGGAAGTAAAGCCGCAGGAGACTCATCTGACAGGAAATGGTACTGCAGGGGTCCCATGTGACCAGAAGTTATACTGAAAAGCAGGGGTGCCCAACCTTTTGAAGAGCGAGGGCTACTTAAGCAACTTGGTACCCAGTCGCGGGCCACTTAAGTGACTTGGTAACCGGTCGTGGGCCACAGTGAATGGAACGGGCGGATGATAGGCCCATGTTCACTCTGTATGTCACATATGCAGAGCAGACACAGGTGCAGTACACCTGTGGCTTTCCTGCTGGTTAGCTGCACTTTACCATAGACTTACAGTATATTATATCTTGCAGATGTATTGCACATTCTGAAAGAGCACCAAACCCACAGGTAATAACAGAAGTCTGTGGCTCAGTGCAGTTAACCCGCAGGTGCACCTGGGGATCAGTTTGAAAGCAGCCCGGTAACCACTGCACAACAGATATGCCCAAATATACACTGTGATTTTATTAATAAACTTACCTTTAATAACAGTCTTCCATTCAGGTATCGCAGGCTGTTACTGTCCCAAGCAGAGCACATTTGGTATCACTCCATCTGTGACAGGAGCCAGCTCTATACGGGCAGCATTGGCTTATGCAGCTCTTCTCCGCAGCCGCTTGCTTCCTCTACCGCCGGCTTCATTCACAACACTGATGCTCTGGGATGGCAACCTGCGATCTGTGCTTGCCATCCCAGAATAGAAGGTGGCGGGCCACATTAGAGGGCTCCGCGGGCCACATGTGGCCCCTCGGGCCACTGGTTGGCACCCCTGCTGTAAAGGTTGATATAACTATATATTACCCCAGCAAAATAAATACACTTCCTGCTCCCACAGACAACAAAGAGTCATAAAAATCTCCTAAAACTCACCAAAAAACCTCCCCAAAATATTCCAACTCTAGTCTCCAGCAACTTCACATAACCAGTACAGACACAATATTATTGCACATATGTTGTAAAAAATACTTTGATGCTCAAATACTCAATTATCCAAAATAGCAATCCCCCCACTTTATTGAAAGAGCTGCACATTATTAAACACATAAAAAATAACAATATTGCATAATTAAACCACAATTTCAAACTATCAGTATAAAATAACGTACATTAAAAGGTCATAAAGCAATGGAACCCCACTTATCCCTTCTGGGGATTGGTCAGATTCCCATAAATATGCAGATCACAGCCTCATTGCCTCCACCTGCTAGCTTCTAGAAACTTCCAGTAGCTTTTAGAACTGGGGGGGGGGGGGGGGGGTCCCAGAGGCCTGACCTACAGTAACCCTGACTAATTACCAGACTCACACAGCTACTGTGAGCCAAATACATTTTCCTCACACTAGACGGTACACTAGAGGGTGCTAAATAAAGATCATAGGGTAGTTGTAAGTCATGTTTGAATAATGCAATCACATTAGATGCACAAAGTGGTCACCATTAGCATCCAGACACTTTTGATTTTGGCGAAATACTGCATGAACAACATTGACTACAGTGTCCACAGCAATTGCTCTGCATGATGTTTCAATTTCTTCCCATAGTGCAGTCAGTTTGGGTGTTTTTTAACGGTACACATTTGGACTGGACTACGGCTGTCTCCTTCTGGACTGGACTGCGGCTGTCTCTTGCTGGACTGGACTGCGGCTGTCTCTTGCTGGACTGGACTGCGACTGTCTCTTGCTGGACTGGTCTGCGACCGTCTCATGCTGAACTGGGCTGCGGCTGTCTCATGCTGGACTGGGCTGAAGTTGTCTCTTGCTGGTTTGGGCTGCTGCTGTCTCTTGCTGCATTGGGCTGCGGCTGTCTCTTTGCTGGACTGGGCTGTCTCTTGCTGGACTGGGCTTTGGCTGTCTCTTTTCTAGACTGGGCTGTCTCTTGCTGGACTGGGCTGCGGCTGTCTCCTTGCTTGACTGGGCTGTGGCTGTCTCTTGCTAGACTGGGCTGTGGCTGTCTCTTGCTGGTCTGGGCTGTGGCTGTCTCTTGCTGGTCTGGGCTGAGGCTGTTTCTTTGCTGGACTGGGCTGAGGCTGTTTCTTTGCTGGACTGGGCTGAGGCTGTTTCTTTGCTGGACTGGGCTGAGGCTGTTTCTTTGCTGGACTGGGCTGTCTCTTGCTTGATTGGGCTGTGGCTGCCTGTTTGCTGGACTGGGCTGTCTCTTTGCTAGACTGGGCTGTGGCTGTCTCTTTGCTGGATTGGGCTGTCTTTTTTTGCTGGACTGGGCTGCGGCTGTCTCTTTGCTGGGCTGGGCTGTCTTTTTTGCTGTACTGGGTTGCAGCTGTTTCTTTGCTGGATATTTGGGAATGTCTCTTTGCTCAATATATGGGGGGGTTGTCTATTGTTGCTGGATATGGGGGGCTGTATATTTGCTGGAGGGATCTATTCTTGCTGTAGCGGGTCTATTATTGCTTTTACTGTAGTAACAAACTCACAGGACTCATGCACATGGGCGCTTAGAGTTGTACAGTAGGGATGAGCTCATGTATGTTCGGATACATGTCCAAACTATATTACAAGAATGCTGAAATAGTCTGGAAGTGTATCTAAGAAAAAAAAACAAAGTCCCTGAGTATGCCCAGACCAACCCAAATGCAGGTAGCAAATTAAGCACATCATCCAGCATGCTACAAAATTACAGATGGGCTAAACACCCCCTGGTCCAGGGGGGCAAACAAAGAGCCTAACATGGGTAAAAGTTATACAACAAATACCATGGCAGGCCTTAAAATGAGTATGGGGCCCAGGTTCCACCCTGAGGGACATATATCAATGTCACCAATTTGGACAGACAAGATGTACGGCTTTAGAGAAAACGTACAAATCTACAATGCAGCTGCAAGATTTTAACCCAAGGCCATTTGGGTCTGTTAACGCTTAAATTAGAACCCCCACCTGAAAAATACCAGCACAAACTAAAAAAATATTGTGCCCCTCCCACACACTAACAAACTCCTAGCCAAACACACAGCAAGTCAGCCCATAAACGGGGGGTGGATGCTTGGGGGCAGGAGGGGCTCGGGCACCCCAAAAGTCAACCACCTTGTTCCCTTATTCAGGGGGACAAGGGCCTCTTCCACACAACCCTAGGCTGGGGTGTCGAAGAGGAATGTGGAAAGCCCCTTTAAACTAGTGGGTACAAGGTGCTTTGTGGTTGGTATTGGGCTGAGCCCAACATGCCCCAAAGGCAGCCAGTTATGTTGAGTGCATGTGGCCTTTTATGGTTCAAGAGGGGGTTGGGCGATCGCTCTTTTTACACCTTTCCTAGCTGGCCCTGTTTTATGCTCTGGAAAAGGATGTGGTTTGGATTGGTGAAGGCAGCTCACAGCCTTTTGAGAATGGAGTGGAGTGTGGTGTTCCCCTTTAAAAGCAAAAGTTAGCCCATGGAAATCCAAGGGGTTAGAGGGGGGAGACAAGAGCATTGGAGAATGGAGTGTGGAGTTCCCCTTTAAAAGCAAAAGCTAGCCCATAGAAATCATATTCATTAGAGGGGGAAGGTTAAATGTCCTTTTAGGAGAAGCTAGAGGAGGGAGAGTCTTTTTACATAATTTTAACAAGGTGCATATCACATGTTGGCAACGTAACATGCTAACATGACCTGTGTGCAAATCTCCTTAAAGAAATACGTAAAGGTGAACCAGTGTACAAAAGAAAATTGTCAAGTTTAGAGGTGCACCCGTTCAACCCATGTAATTGCATGTACGTTGCTTAACATTTACTAAGATTTTGACCGCACAGTGAACAAACTCATGTGAACGAGCGCAAGAGCTGCTTACATTGATCTCACACAATTCTAAACGTACTCGCAGGCACAGCAGGCTTTCTCTGAAAAAGTTACTTTCTCATTCTATTTTGGGCAGTTGTTACTAAACTTCCTCACATCACCCCATAATATTGGCACCTCCATCTTCTGTCAATATTGATTTGGAGATGCTGGGTGCCATGTCCATAGTGGCGCACAGATTGCATTCTCCTGTGCGCTGAGATCGCTATAGTAAATGGGGGATTCCCGCTCTGGTACTGACGCACTGTGTCGTAAATATGGAAATGTGCGTTGCGCCTCACCGCGCGCTTCTACTGATGGCCCACGACTTTCGTAAATCACCCCCACAGTGTTACATCTTCACAGCTAAACAACATTGGATAATTTCTTGGACTGTTGCACAGTCTTTCAACAGCAGTTCTGCTCTGATTTGAGGCCACTTTACATTTATTATTGTTATTATTATTATTAATAAACAGGATTTATATAGCGCCAACAGTTTACGCAGAGCTTTACAACATTGGGGCAGACAGCATGTATTTCCTCTGGAAGCACAATAATATACATTTGTTTACAGCAGGCAAAATGCCATTTTCAATTTTCTGAGCTTGCTTCCACACATTAGAAAATTTAGAAAAATCAAATCCACACTTCTGAAATAATAAGCAATATTTATACTAAGCATGCTCATACAAACACTTTAAAATAATTATGGCTGTAAAGCTGCAGTGCCTTGTTTCCATGACAACTTGTAGGCTAAAGGGCATTTGACATCTTTCATATATTCGCTTTTGTTTATCCCTATCAAAGCACAATACAGTAGGATGTGTGAATGATTAGTGTTACTATGGCAACACCATAGATGAGAAAAGGCTCGTTGATGTGCACGGTTCCCATGGCTTGTAAGGCATATGCTTGTAGGAAACAAATTTTACAACTAATAATGAGAGTTTTAATTCCACGCATGGTTCTATGTTGCAACGATTTCTACAAACAAAATTGCATTTGTAATTTTGCCTTGTCACTGACTACATTTAGATATCTTTTCAATGTCACAAAATTTAAATATAATTGAATATAAATGTTATATTCTCTTTAACCACTTGCTTACCGGGCACTTAAACCCCCCTCCTATCCAGACCAATTTTCAGCTTTTGGTGCTCTCACACTTTGAATGACAATTACTCAGTCATGCAACACTGTACCCAAATGAATTTTTTGTCCTTTTTTTCCCACAAATAGAGCTTTCTTTTGGTGGTATTTGATCACCTCTGGGTTTTTTATTTTTTGCGCTATAAATGAAAAAAGACCGAAAATTTTGAAAAAAAAAAAAGCATTTTTCTTTGTTTCTGTGATAAAATTTAGGAAATTATTAATTTTTCTTCATAAATTTTTGGCCACAATTTATACTGCCACATATCTTTGGTAAAAATAACCTAAATTAGTGGATATTATTTGGTCTTTGGGAAAGTTAGAGAGTCCACAAACTGTGGTGCAAATTATACAAAATTGATCACATCTGATGTACTGGTGGCCTATCTCATTTCTTGCGACCCGAACAAGCCAGGAAAGTACAAATACCCCCCAAAAATGACCCCTTTTTTGAAAGTAGACATTCCAAGGTATTTAGTAAGAGGCATGGTGAGGTTTTTGATGTTGTAATTTTTTCCCACAATTCTTTGCAAAATGAATAATTTTTTTATTTTTTATTTTTTTTTTCCACATAATTGTCATTGTAATAGGTTATTTCTCTCACATGGCATGTGTATACCACAAATGACACCTCAAAATAAATTTTGCTACTCCTCCTGAGTATTACGATACCACATGTGTGGGACTTTTACACAGCCTGGCCACTTAGAGAGGCCCAACATGCAGGGAGCGCCATCACGTGTTCTAGGAGCATAAATTACACATCTAACGTGTTGACTACCTAGTACACTTTTGAAGGCCCTGGAGCACCAGGACAATGACACGTGACACTGACGTGGCACTGATGACAGATGGCACTGATACGGGGCACTGATTACACGTGACACTGATGACACTAATATGTGGCACTGATGACAGATGGCACTGATACGGGGCACTGATGACACGTGACACTGATGTGGCACTGATGACAGATGGCACTGATACGGGGCACTGATTACACGTGACACCGATGACAGATGGCACTAATATGTGGCACTGATGAAAGATGGCACTTATACGTGGCACTGATATCACGTGGCACTAATATGTGGCACTGATGACAGATGACAGATGGCACTGATACGTGGCATTGATGACAGGTGACACTGATAACAGATGGCACGTGACACTGACAGGTGGCACTGATGACAGATGGCACTAATACGTGACACTGATGACAGATGGCACTAATATGTGGCACTGATGACACGTGACACTGATATGGCACTGATGACAGATGGCACTATGTGGCACTGATGACATGTGGCACTGATGACATGTGGCACTATGTGGCACTGATGTGCACTATGTGGCACTGATGTGGCACTGATGACAGGTGGCACTGATGACAGGTGGCACTGATGACAGATGGCACTGACAGATGGCACTGGGGACAGATGGCACTGGGGACAGATGGCATTGGGGACAGATGGCACTGGCAGATGGCATTGGGGACAGATGGCAGTGGTGGCAGTGGGGGACAGATGGCAGTGGTGGCAGTGGGGACAGATGGCACATTTATTACGTTTTTTTTTTTTTTTTTACGGCCGCTGCAGCCGTTCATCTCTCCCTCCTTACACGCTGTGTCTGTGTGAGGAGGGAGAGCGGCGCTGAGAGATGATCTCATATGTTTACATATGAGATCATCTCCCATTGGACACGCCGATCGCGCTGTAAACGGCCGCTGTGATTGGCCGTTTACAGCGATCTGTGATTGGCTGTGTCCGAGGGACACGGCCAACAGAATTTCCCTGCTGCGCGCTTGTGAGCGCGCACAGGGAGCGAGGAAAGGGGAGGACGTCATATGACGCCCTCCCGGGAATTGACATCCGCGCCAAGGCCGTCATTCGGCTACGGCCGGATGTCAAGTGGTTAAATATTATTATAATATTTTTATTATTATCATACAGGATTTTTATAGTTTTTCACAGAGCTTTACAAAATAGAGGGAGACAGTACAGTTACAATCCAATCCATCATAAGAGGGATCAGAGGGTCCTACTTGTGAAAGCTTATGCCGCGTACACACGAGCGGATTTTCCGTTAGAAAAATCTTGGATGTTTTTTCCAACAGAATTCCCCTCAAGCTTGACTTGCATACACACGGTCACACAAAAGTTTGCTGAACTTTCGACCGTCAAGAACGCGGTGACGTACAACACTATGACGAGCCGAGAAAACGAAGTCAATTCTTCCGAGCATGTGTCTAATTGTTTCCGAGCCTGCGTAGGAATTTTGTGCATCGGAATTGCTACAGACAATCGAAACTTTTTCCGACCGAGAAATTGAGAACATGTTCTCAATCTTTTGCTGGCTAGAATTCGGCCAACAAAAGTCCGATGAAGCATACGCACGGTCGTATTTTCCGACCAAAAGCTCTCATTTGTCTTTTGCTGGCCGAATTTCCTATGGTGTGTACGCGGCATTACTATCTAAAAGGGTGGGTGAAGTAAATGGGCTGAAATCACACTGGATTGCACCAAAAGTAGTGCATGCACTACTTATCAAAAACATACTGGACCAAATCACATAGTGGATTAAAATGAGGGATGGTGGCGCTGTTCAATATGGGTAAAAAGGATATGCTAAAAATTCATATATGCTGTGTCATAAAGGGAATGCAGGAGTTCAGATTGAAAGAACGAAAAATATTAAATAATAGTGAAAAATGTGTATAAAATTTGTGTATGAAAAAATATATATTAAAATGGATGATGATCTCCACCCTCTAGGTGGGTTATTCCAAAGGTGTATGAAGAATAATTTATGTGCAAAAGAGCTGACACATATATGTGAATATATTAATGTAAAGTGAAAATACAAGAATAAAATAAAGTGACTCCGTGACATACAACTAATTAATATATAAACTAATATGATCTGTATCAAAATATACCATAAAAAATATATATGTATAAAAATATGTAGAGAAGAAAAAACCAAGTGAACCGTGGTTAGATAAAGTGACTCCGTGACATACTATTAATTGATATATAAACTAATTCAGTCTGCATCAAAAACATTCCATAAAAATATTGATGTAAAAAAATTATTATATATATATATAAAAAAAATGTAGAGATAAAAAAATCCAAGTGAACCGTGATGGTAAACAGTATAAGTGCTCAAGTCTAGTTGTGCTCCAACCGATGTGTAATATAAAGTCCTTAAAGCGTGTCCAAATGAGATAAAAACAAGTGTCCAGACAATGATGAAAAAAAATATATATATATAAAAAAATATATATATATAAAAATATAAAAATATAAAAAATGAATCAAAATTAATGACGTCTTGTTTAAAACTCAAAGAATTCCTGTAGAAAATGAATCCAGTAGCACATACGGATAGCCGGTGTATTTATTCAGTGCTCCCCTCCTTCCATAGAGTGACCCCTATTAAGCAAACACTCACCAGAGTGCCTAACCCCTGCAGGGGTAATAGGCATGTAACAATCCTCAGCAGGTAGTATGGAAATCCTCCTCTGTAAGGTAAATGATGGAAGAAATCCTCTCCAGTGGATGTATTCAGCTTGTTCCAATACTGGGGCTGTGGGATGCACCTCCGTGCAGACCGTATGTGAAAGAAAGGAATGAAACTAATAGCGTAACTCTGTTAACTACGTTGGATATTTATTAATAAAAGAATGCTGGTGCTGGCCGCAACGGCTATTACAAAATCCAAAACATAAAATAAGGCTTTTAAAAAACAGAGCGCTCAGCGCTGGGCTATGCGATGGTACACCGCAAAGCCCTGTTAGCCGGCGTGCGTTCCAACAGTAGGCTGGGACGAAACCGGAAACCGCAAATCGGAAGTGACGTGACGTGTATCAGGGTATCATCTTACGTACGTTTCGTCGTAGGACGTCTTCGGAGATGATCACATAGTACTGCGTGAACTCTGGTGCAGGTGGACACACTGCATTTGCAATCTGCATTAGCGTTAGGGTTGTTGCTAGGATCCCGTTGACACCAGCAGCAGATCATACACCCAGTGCGGGAAACCAATTTTGGTGTGAACAAGCCCAAAGACCACCAGGGGTGCTCATAATGGCCTATCTTTTGGGGCTGGCCAGAGGAGGAGAGCCTCTGGTGGGGCACAGAACTGGCCTCTGCTGAGACAAGGTGTACAACATCCATGCCAGGGGATGGCCTGCGCTCAATTAAAAGCGACGCTTTCTGAATGACCCTGTCGTCTTCTGGGACACAAACAAGTCCCAGAATGCAGCGGGGGGAGCAGGATTAAATGACGCCCTGTGCCGCGGCAAGATAGGACAGAAGTACACTCAGTACTTCAGAAAAGGCAAGAAAGAAAAAAAAAAGTTATCCCTCAAACGAGTGGTGGAGGGGTGGTCTTTCCTTTAAGATAAAGTTGTAAAAGTGTATGGAACTCCACTTTAAGGAGGTTAATAGAATTTACAATCACCAGCAATGAGAATTTTGACAGCATATGAAACATAAAAATGCCGTGTACACACGATCGGAAATTCACCCAGCAAAAGAACGATGAGAGCTTTTCATCGGAAAATGCAACCGTGTGTAGGCTCCATTTGACTTTTTCTGGCCGAATCTCGGCCAGCAAAAGATTGAGAGCATGTTCTCCACTTTTGCAACGGAAAAGGGTTCTATCGGAAAAATTCCAATCGTCTGTGGCAATTCCGACGCGCAAAATTCCGACGCATGCTCGGAAACAATTCAACGCATACTCGGAAGCTTTGAACTTCATTTTCGTGGTTCATCGTAGTGTTGTACGTCACCGCGTTCTTGACGGTCGGAATTTGGTGTGACCGTGTGTAGGCAACACAAGCTTGTACAGAATTCCATCGGAAAAAACATCCAAGGCTTTTCCGACGAGAAATAGAGTGTATAACAACACAACACCTGGAAGTCTTTCAATCACTTCCGGTGTCAACTCAGATCATGTGATACCTGCTCAGCTGGTTCATAAAGTGTATCACAAACACAACACCCAGAAGTCTTTCAATCACTTCCGGCAACAGCACAGATCATGGGACATCCACTCAGCCAATCATGAAAAATATCATAGCCACGCCTGTGATGTGTGTCATACGTATCTACGCTCCCCCGACAGGGGCTGGATAACGCCACAGCAACAACACAAGGGGGACATGATAGAAGGATGTCAGTCACATGTTCTATATTCCAAAACATGTTAAACGCAGTGGGTAAAAATGTGAGTTAAAACCCACCAAGCAATTATAAATCAAAGAATGAATATTAATGAAAAACCCCACCAGATAATGCCTATATCATCCCAGAGGCGAGACATACGCACCCAAGCTCCCCAACGGGTGACAGGTAACGCCACAGCCCCATCTAGTGAAGATACAGCGTAATGCTGGGACACAGTTATCACAGGGCAAACTCCATATATATAACTCTTCCATATCATTGTAAGATTTTTTATATTTGAATAAACCATCCCTGGTTGACCTGCACCATATGGAGCCCTCTTCTATTTTTTCTTCCATTTTTGGGTTCTGCTGATCACTTACCCACATTTACTTCCTGGATTGTCCTGGACCCATCTGGCTGCAGGGTGCCTATTGCCTGTCGTTTATACGATTTGGAGCTATACAGCCTCCATTGCATCCAGCGTGACATCTCCCAGAACGGAGGATTTTCAAGCTCATTTGACTCACTGCCATATGGTATTTGGGTCCACCATTTCCAATAAGGGTACCTCACCTCACTTGTGAACCTGCACACGTATCCATAGGCATACCATTCAGTTTATCGGGAGTACACATCCCAGCTCATTTAGGAATGGGGGAATAACATCTCTCTCCACTTCTTATGGACTTGGCTTCTTTGGACTGTGATCCAACACACCATTGTGTTATAGAATCTTTTTCACAGATTGATTTGATTTTATTATTGTGTATTTTTTTTTTTTTCTTTTTTTGCCACCTCAGTTCAACTTTCCAAGCGGACCTGAATCAACTTTTACTGTTCATCTCTATCCGTTTTAATAGTCACATCATTGTGGCATATCATCTTTACTTACAAATCTTTAATCAACAAACATCTTCCGTTTAATTTACGGGTTTTAATTTTGAATTTGGCATGATTTCGATGGAGTTATGTACCACATTGTTAAGCACTTATAATTAGTTGCAATGGACCTGGAGTCTACTGCTGAACTATGGGTTAATTTAAGGATTTTTGCAAGTGTGAGTGTATCAATCTTCGTGCCCAGTTCCCTCTCCCACTTGTGTATGAATGGCGGTACCTCCACTCCATCTGCCTCCTGTAAAAGTTTATAAATCTTCGAAATCGTCCCTTTCGTCTCCAGGGCTGTAAAGGTTCGCTCTAAACGAGTCAAGTCCTCACCCGCCCTAATTGGCTGAGGGAGATTTTTAACAAAATGGGATAGTTGCAGGTACCGCCATTCATTTATATCCAAAACGTCCCCCTTGTTTTTTAATTCATTCAGTGATAAAATTTTACCGTTATATAAAATATCCTTCAATTGTGCACTGTCTTTTTTAACCCATCCCCCTCCCACTAGTTTATTCCCTGGTGCAAAATAGTCATTATTTTTAAGTGCTATTAGTGGTGAATTATATTTACCATTAAAGTGCTTGTATATCTTATCCCATATTTTTAATGTGTTTATTGTCAGTATGTTAGTGCTTTCACTCAGTGCTCTATACCTTGGGGGATTCCAAATATCTTTACCTAATTGTGACTTACTGAGGGTTTTTTCTAATTTTACCCATCTTTTTTCACTGCATTATTGTGTATTGATATTTTTCACGTGTATATTTTCACAAGCACTAAAACGTTGGTATCCGCCTTCGTTTTTGATATTTACATTATTACATGTATATATGTTTCCTTTATAAGATCACAATATTTAGCGCTACACATTATCTTTGCACAAAGCCTTATTATAGGCTTAACTGTAGGTAAAAGCGGTGTAACAGAGTTTACAACCACTTTAACATTCTTTTGCGAGAATAAAGTTCAACAGCAATGTGTTGTGTAATCCAAAAAAAAAAAAATAAGAAAGTAGAAAAGATAAACGTTAATAATTTACAAGAATTTCCAGGAGGGATCATTGGATAAAATGTTATGAAATATTTAACCGGTTACTTTCAGCAAACTAAGCATTTAGAGAAAAAAAGAAATGCTGCGCTAGAGGAGATTAAATATACTCCACACTGTTTAAATAGGCCAGATTCCAATTCCAAGCTCTCTCAGTACACCCACTCCTCCAGCAGCCAATCCCATAGCACTCATAGTTCCTTCTGTTGTAAGCAACTGCAGGCTGTGCGAGAACAATAACGGGGACATCATTCACCTCTGACAGTCTCAGCTTGGAAAAGACACTCTTGCATACTAACCAGGAGTCCTGGGAAGAGAAAAGCAGAACGATGAGGGACGCCTATGATGTCATTGTCATTGGTGGAGGCATTTCAGGTCTGTTATTGCAGAATGTGTGCTTTGTGAGAGACAGTGTGGAAGGGCAAGGTGTTCGGTGAAAATACTATGCATAAATAGAAGCATTTCTGCACATCTACTATGAATATGTGCATGTTAGAATGTTTAGAT
>JAQSEC010001776.1:0-13260 GCA_028564925.1 Lithobates sylvaticus | reverse complement strand
GGAGAGGAGAGAAGAGAGAAGATAGGGAAAGAGAGACAAGGGAAAGGAAGAGGATGGGAGAGAGAATATGGTGGGAGAGAGGAGAGGGTAAAAGCAGAAATGGGGCAGAGAGAGAGAGAGAGAGAGAGAGAAGGGTAGAGTAGGGGGAGAGAGCAGAGGGAGAGAGAAGGACAGAAGAGAGGAGAGGGGGGAGAGAGGAGGGTGGAGGAAGTGAGCAGGTGGAGGGGGAAAAAGGAGGGCAGGAGAGAGAAGAGGGGTGGAGGGGAAAAAGAGGGTGGGAGAGAGGGGGGGAGAAGGGGGGATTGAGGAGAGGAGGGCAAAAGAGAGAAGACAGGAGAGAAGCAAGAAGGAGGTGAGAGGAGATTGGGGGAAAGTAAGAGGAGGAGAGAATGGAGGTAGAGAGAGGAGAGGGAAAGAGAATGGGGAGAGGGAGAAATGGGAGGAGAGTGGGAGAGATAAAGAGAGAGAATGGAGAGGTGGTGCAGAGAGGGGGGAGAAAGTAGGGGGAGATTGGGAAAAAGAAAGAAGAAAAGAGAGCTGGAGAGAGAGTTCTAGAGGAAAGAGAGGAAGAGGGAAGAGATGGATAGAGATAGAGAGTGAGGAAGGCGGAAAAGAGTGAAAGGACAGAGAGGGGAGTGAAAGAGAGAGTTGGAGAAAAATAGGGGGGTGGAGATAGGGGGGTGGGGGTAAAAAAAGATACGGAGTGGGAGACAGAGAGAAGGGAGAAGAGGGGGATAGAGAGGGAAAGTAAGACAGTGGGGGTGTGAGCAAGAGAAAGGGTGGGGGAAAAAAGAGAGTGAAGGAGAGTGAGAGAGAAAGGGGAGAAGGGAAGAAAGCGGGGTATTAATGTGATAGTGACCCCCCCAGGTGATAGTAGCCCATTAAACTATTGCTGTCAGTAGAATAGTGGGCCCCAGGGGAGAATGGCCCCCAAAGCATTGCTATTAGTGGGATAGTGGCCTTCAGGGAAGAAATACCCCTCAGGTTATTGGTGTCAATGGGAAAGTTGCCCCCAGGAGATACTAGTCCCTCAAATAATTGGTGTCAAAATGTCCCCAGGAGAGAAGAGCTCCTTAAATCGTTGGTGTCAGTAGGATGTGGACTCCAGGAAAAACAGCCCTTCAAATCCTTGGTGTCATTCTGAAAATGGCCCCCCGGGGAACAATAGCCTCTCAAATCATTAGTGTCAGTAAAATAGTGAGGTCCAATGGAGATTGCCCCCCAAATCTTTCGTGTCAGTGGGATAGATGTTGGAGGAGCCAGCAGGAAGGAAGGCCATGGCCTGGTGGTTGAGAACTACTGACCTGGAGACCAAATCCCAAGGGAAAAATGATTGGTTTCTGTGGACTAGTGACCCCCCAGGGGAGAATGGCCTTCAAATCATTGATGTCAGTGGTGGTACTACCTTAGCAGCAGCAGATCCTGGAACTAGTTCAGATATGTTCGGTGCAGATCAATCCACCCATAAAATAGTTTCAACCCTGGTCTTGTCAAAGTAGCAGTAGTACCCTGCCTTTTTTTGGTGGTGCCATAGGTGGGCATTCACCGCTCAGGTAGGCCAACTTGAACCTGGTGTGACAGCAGTAGCTGTTGGAGGAGCCAGCAGAAGGGAGGCCGTGGCCTGGTGGTTGAGAACCACTGACCTGGAGACCAAATCCCAAGGGAAAAGGGTTTGTTTTTTATGGTGTAGCCTGCAAAAATGAAGTGAAGCCCCGTAGTTCTGGTGTCCACCGTATTTCGTCCACCTCCTATACGCGGTGGAGGTGACCTTGGAGTGACTGGACCACTACAGAAGTCTCCATCGGACCTCATCATGACCCCCCCCTGCGGTGTAGCCGATGGATACTAATGATGTTTACTGTGGTTATTAGGAGGTGATTTGCCAGGACGGTGGAGTTCCAGTCAGATGACGGAGCTTCTGAGGAATTGCAGTTATGAAGCTCTGACAAGCAGAAGCAGGAAACACATCGGCGTTATGTCAAGCTTGTCCGGCGGGTAATCATTGGCGTGTTTTGATGAGCCCTCATTAGTCATGTGTCGGAGTGAAGCGGAAATCACCCGTGTGAAATGCCGACAAGAAAGTGACAGAGAAATCTTTCCGCCCATCAAGTCGTTCGTTTGCAGTTCCTCGAAATTCAGTAAAGAGGAACTTGGAGGCGTTAAAGTTGAGTTCATTTTATTACAGAATCAGCACAAGGGATGGCACCTACCTACAGTGAGAACTGTCCCTTGTGCTGTCCCCCAACCCCCCCATACCCCGGCAATGGTAAACTTCCAGTGCTGTGGGGGGGTAATAGAGCCACCGGACCTGCCAGGCATTCGTCAAGAGTGCCAACTATGCCCACCCTTTCTGCCTCCCTCCTCCATTCATAGAGTGCCTTTGATTACCAACCATACCCACCCTTTCACCCCCCTCCTCCATGTATAGAAGTTAAGCTATAGCTTCCATCAATGGAAAGTGCTCTATGAATGGAGGAGGTGGACTTTTCATTCATCCGCTCATCATATGAATGGAGGAGGTGGACTTTTCATTCATCTGCTCTTCCTATGAATGGAGGACGAAGACCTTTCATGCATCTACTCATCCTCCATTCATAGAGTGCTTCTCATTACCAGCTATACCCACCCTTTCCGCCCCCTCCTCCATGTATAGAAGTTAAGCTATAGCTTCCATAAATGGAAAGTGTTCTATGAATGGAGGAGGAGGACCTTTCATTCATCCGCTCTTCCTATGAATGGAGGACGAAGACCTTTCATTCATCTTCTCATCCTCTATTTATAGAGGGCTTTTCATTACCAACTATGCCCACCCTTTCTGTCCCCTCCTCCATTTATAGAAGCTGAAATTTAGCTTCCATCAATGAAAAGTGCGCTATGAATGGAGGAGGTGGTCTTTTCATTCATCCGCTCTTCCTATGAATGGAGGACGAAGACCTTTCATTCATCTACTCATCCTCCATTCATAGAGGGCTTTTCATTACCAACTACGCCTATCCTTTCCACCCCATCCCCCATTTCTAAAAGCTGAACTATAGCTTCCATCAATGGAAAGTGTTCTATGAATGGAGGTGGTGGACCTTTCATTCATCTGCTCTTCCTCCATTCATAGAGTGCTTTTCATTACCAACTATACCCACCCTTTCCGCCCCCCCCCCCCCTCCATTTATAGAAGATGAAATTTAGCTTTAGCTTCCATCAATGAAAAGTGCTCTATGAATGGAGGAGGTGGTCCTTTCATCCATCCGCTCGTCCTATGAATGGAAGACAAGGACCTTTCATTCATCTACTCATCCTCCATTCATAGAGTGCTTTTCATTACCAACTACGCCTATCCTTTCCACCCCATCCCCTATTTCTAGACGCTGAACTATAGCTTCCATCAATGGAAAGTGTTCTATGAATAGAGGAGGTGGACTTTTCTTTCATCTGCTCATCCTATGAATGGAGGAGGAGGACCTTTCATTCATCTACTCGTCCTCCATTCATAGAGCTCTTTTCATTACCAACTACGCCTATCCTTCCACCCCCTCCTCCATTTATAGATACTATACCATATCTCCCAACAATGAAAAGCACGGTATGAATGGAGGAGGAGGGCCTTTCATTCATCCACTCGTCCCCCATTTACAGAGTGCTTTTTTATTATCAACTATGCCCACCCATTCCGCCCCCTCCTCCATTTCTGGAAGCTGAACTATAGCTTCCATCAATGGAAAGTGTTCTATGAATAGAGGAGGTGGACCTTTCATTCATCTGCTCTTCCTATGAATGGAGGATGAAAACCTTTTATTCATCTACTCATCCTCCATTCATAGAGGGCTTTTCATTACCAACTACGCCTACCCTTTCCACCCCTCCTCCATTTATAGACACTATACCGTATCTCCCAGGATGAGCACTTTCCATTGATGGAAGCTATAATTCAGCTTCTATAAATGGAGGAGGGGGCAGAAAGGGTGGGTATAGTTGGTAATGAAAAGCATTCTATTAATGGAGGATGAGTGGATGAATGAAAGGCCCTCCTCCTCTATTCATAGATCAGGTGGATGAATGAAAGGCCCTCCTCCTCTATTCATAGATCAGGTGGATGAATGAAAGGTCCTCCTCCTCTATTCATAGATCAGGTGGATGAATAAAAGTCCCTCCTCCTCTATTCATAGATCAGGTGGATGAATAAAAGTCCCTCCTCCTCTATTCATAGATCAGGTGGATGAATGAAAGGTCCTCCTCCTCCTCCATTCATAGATCAGGTGGATGAATGAAAGGTCCTCCTCCTCTATTTATAGATCAGGTGGATGAATGAAAGGTCCTCCTCCTCTATTCATAGATCAGGTGGATGAATGAAAGGTCCTCCTCCTCCATTCATAGATCAGGCGGATGAATGAAATGTCCCCCTCCTCCATTCATAGATCAGGTGGATGAATGAAAGGTCCTCCTCCTCTATTCATAGATCAGGTGGATGAATGAAAGGCCCTCCTCCTCCATTCATACCGTGCTTGTCATTGTTGGGAAATATGGTATAGTGTCTATAAATGGAGGAGGGGGTGGAAAATATAGGCGTAGTTGGCAATGAAAAGAGCTCTATGAATGGAGGAGGTGGTCTTTTCATTCATCCGCTCGTCATATGAATGGAGGATGAGGACCTTTCATTCATCGACCTGATCTATGTATAGAGGAGGGCTATTCATTCATCCACTCGTCCCCCATTTATAGAGTACTTTTTTATTATCAACTATGCCCACCCTTTCCAACCTCTCGTCCATTTCTAGAAGCTGATCTATAGCTTTCATCAATGGAAAGTGTTCTATGAATAGAGGAGGTGGACATTTCATTCATCTGCTTATCCTCCATTCATAGAGTTCTTTTCAATACCAACCATGCCTACCCTTTCTGCCCCTTCCACCATTTATAGAACCTGAACTTTGGCTTTAGCTTCCATCAATCAAAAGTCCTCTATGAATGGAGGAGGTGGTCCTTTCATCCATCCGCTCATCCTATGAATGGAAGATGAGGACCTTTTATTCATCTACTCATCCTCCATTCATAGAGCTCTTTTCATTACCAACTATGCCCACCCTTTCCAACCCCTCCTTCATTTATAGACACTATACCGTATCTCCCAACAATGAAAAGTACAGTATGAATGGAGGAGGAGGACCTTTCATTCCTCCACCTGATCTATGAATAGAGGAGGAGGGCCTTTAAATTATCCACTCGTCCTCCATTTACAGAGTGCTTTTTTATTATCAACTATACCCACCCTTTCCACCCCATCCCCCATTTCTAGAAGCTGAACTATAGCTTCCATCAATGAAAAGTGTTCTATGAATAGAGGAGGTGGTCCTTTCATCCATCTGCTCATCCTATGAATGGAGGAGGAGGATCTTGTATTCATCTACTCGTCCTCCATTCATAGAGTGCTTTTCATTACCAACTATGCCTATCCTTTCCATCCCCTCCTTCATTTATAGACACTATACCGTATCTCCCAACAATGAAAAGCATGGTATGAATGGAGGAGGAGGGCCTTTCATTCATCCACTCGCCTCCCATCTATAGAGTGTTTTTTTATTATCAACTAAGCCCACCCTTTCCAACCCCTCCTCCATTTCTAGAAGCTGAACTATAGCTTTCATCAATGAACAGTGTTCTATGAATGGAGGAGGTGGTCCTTTCATCCATCCACTTGTCCTATGAATGGAGGAGGTGGACCCTTTATTCATCTACTCGTCCTCCATTCATAGAGTGCTTTTCATTACCAACTACACCTATCCTTTCTACCCCCCTCCTCCATTTATAGACACTATACCATATGTCCCAACAATGAAAAGCACGGTATGAATGGAGGAGGAGGACCTTTCATTCATCCACCTGATCTATGAATAGAGGAGGAGGACCTTTCATTCATCCACCTGATCTATGAATAGAGGAGGAGGACCTTTCATTCATCCACCTGATCTATGAATAGAGGAGGAGGGCCTTTCATTCATCCACCTGATCTATGAATAGAGGAGGAGGACCTTTCATTCATCCACCTGATCTATGAATGGAGGAGGGGGACATTTCATTCATCCGCCTGATCTATGAATGGAGGAGGGGGACCGTTTATTCATCCACCTGATCTATGAATGGAGGAGGAGGACCTTTCATTCATCCACCTGATCTATGAATAGAGGAGGAGGGCCTTTCATTCATCCACCTGATCTATGAATAGAGGAGGAGGACATTTCATTCATCCACCTGATCTATGAATGGAGGAGGGGGACCTTTCATTCATCCACCTGATCTATGAATGGAGGAGGAGGACCTTTCATTCAACCACTCGTCCCCCATTTATAGAGTACTTTTTTATTATTAACTATGCCCACCCTTTCCACCCCTCCTCCATTTATAGAAGCTGAACTATAGCTTCCATCAATGAAAAGTGTTCTATGAATGGAGGAGATAGTCCTTTCATTCATTCACCTGTCTTCCATTCATACAGTGATTTTCATTGCCAACTATGCATGCTTTTTCCACCCCTCCTCCATTCATAGAAGCCATACTATATCTTCCAGCAATGAAAAGCCCTGTATGGAAAATGGAGGAGGACCTTTCATTCATCCGCTCAACCTCCATTCATTGAGTGCTTCCCATTGCCAACTATGCCCCACCAATTCTGTCTCCCTCCTCCAATCACAGAAGCTGTACTATAACTTCCATTCATGTCAAAGCACTCTATGAATAGAGGAGGCCCACCTTTCATTCATCCACCCATCCTCCCTTCATAGAGTGCTTTTCATTGATGGAAGCTACACTCACCGGCCACTTTATTAGGTCCACCCGTTCAATGGCTCGGTCACACAAATTGCCAATCAGCCAATCACACGGCAGCAACTCAATGCATTTAGGCACCTAGACGTGGTGAAGACGACTTGCTGAAGTTCAGACTGAGCATCAGAATGGGGAAGAAAGGGGGATTTAAGTGACTTTGAACGTGGGATGGTTGTTGGTGTCTGAGTATTTCTGGGGTTTTTCCCGCACAATAGACACGTGCGGTTCGTTTCGTTCCGAATTAATATTTGGATGAATTTTTCGATATTCGAGAGATTCCAATAAATCCGAATCCCCGAAATACAATATAAACAAATTTTACTTAAAGAGGTGTGTCCCTTAACCGCTTCCCGACCGCCTCCTGTACATATATGGCGGCAGAATGGCACGGCTAGGCAAAAGCACGTATATATACGTCCCCTTTAATTGCCTAGCCGTGGCGGCGCGCGCACGACCCGGTCGGGAGCTCCGTGACCCCGGCCGCGGGACCAGCGGACCCGATCATCACTGGTGTCCCGCGATCGGGTCACAGAGCTGAAGAACGGGGAGAGGTCTGTGTAAACAAACCTCTCCCCGCGCTTCCTACACTGCCTGTCAGTGATTGGCTGTTTCCTGTCATCGGGAAAGCCGATCAATGAAGTCAGACGTCAGCCACGCCCCCTAATGTAAAAAAAAAAAAAAACACACGTCACAGACCATAACCCCTCCCCCTAGTGGTTAACCCCTTCACTACAACTGTCATTTATACAGGAATCAGTGCATTTAAATAGCATTGGTTGCTGTATAAATGACAATGGTCCCAAAAATGTGTCAAAAATGTCCGATGTGTCCGCCATAATGTCGCAGTCACAATAAAAATCGCTGATCGCCGCCATTACTAGTAAAAAAAAAAATATTAATAAAAATGCTATAAAACTATCCCCTATTTTGTAAACGCTATAACTTCTGCGCAAACCAATCAATAAACGCTTATTGCGATTTTATTTACCAAAAATATGTAGAAGAATACGTATCGGCCTAAACTGAGAAAAAAAATGTTTTTTTTATATATTTTTTGGGATATTTATTATAGCAAAAAGTAAAAAATATTGCGTTTTTTTTCAAAATTGTCGCTCTATTTTTTGTTTATAGCGCAAAAAATAAAAACCGCAGAGGCAATCAAATACCACCAAAAGAAAGCTCTATTTGTGGGGAAAAAAGGACGCCAATTTTGTTTTGGAGCCACGTCGCACGACCGCGCAATTGTCAGTTAAAGCGACGCAGTGCCGAATCGCAAAAAGGGGCCTGGTCCTTTGGCTGCCAATTGGTCCGGGGCTGAAGTGGTTAAAAAAAAAAAAATTAAAAGTCAGCAGCTACAAATACTGCAGCTGCTGACTTTTAATAATCGGACACTTACCTGTCCCAGGGTCCAGCGGAAGCCCCCCCCCTCGTCCCCCGATCCGCTCGGCGGCGCCGGCATTGCAACTGTGGCTGCGCCGCGCCGTGATTGGCCGTACAGTCATCTGGGACACGTGACAGGTCCCGGATGACTGGGGAGCCCTTCCTGCGCCGAGGGGAAGTGATGTCACCAGCCCAGGCTACGCAGGAGGCAGACTATGAGGGATCCCCTAGCAACAGGCATTTAGAGGTATGTAAAAAAATAATTTTTTCCAATTATTTTTTATTTATTTATTTTTTTAGGATTTTTAAGCCTTTTTTTTTTTAGGGGAAAACACCACTTTACCAGCAGATGACAAATGCGCAAAAAAAGGTGTATATGCTGATGAGAACAGTATAGTAGAAGATTCCCAACAACATACAAACAGGCCCTTCGAATGATGCCGACTGCAGCGAGTAGAAGTTTGTAGTTTGTTTCATTCCGAATTTCCGAATTACAATAATAACTAATTTAAAGGAAACTGAAATAACAGAACAAAATTTTCGGAGAAAATTAGAATTCAGTTTTCGAATTTGAATTCAAATAGTTTTAGAATTTGAATCATTTTTAAATTCTGAATTACAATAATTAATAATTTAAACAAATCCGAAATAACGAAAAAAAATAATATTTCGGGCAAAATTAGAATTCCAAGTCGAATCGTTTTGACACCTTCTCGACCAGCATCAGAAAATTCGTAAATTTGAAAATCCTTAAATTACCCCCTTCCTGACCAGGCCCCTTTTTGCGATTCGGCACTGCGTCGCTTTAACTGACAATTGCGCGGTCGTCCTGCGTGGCTCCCAAACAAAATTGACGTCCTTTTTTTTCCACAAATAGAGCTTTCTTTTGGTGGTATTTGATCGCCCCTGCGGTTTTTATTTTTTGCGCTATAAACAAAAAAGAGCGACAATTTAGAAAAAAAACTCATCATTTTTTTACTTTTTGCTATAATAAATATCCCCCAAAAATACATAAAAATAAATTTTTTTTTTCCTCAGTTTAGGCCGATACGTATTCTTCGACATATTTTTGGTAAAGAAAAAAAATCACAATAGTCGTTTATTGATTGGTTTGCGCAAAAGTTATAGCGTTTACAAAATAGGGGATAGATGGCATTTTTATTAATATTTTTTTTTTTTACTAGTAATGGCGGCGATCAGCGATTTTTATTGTGACTGCGACATTATGGCGGACACATCGGACATTTTTGACACATTTTTGCGACCATTGTCATTTATACATGCTATACAAATGCACTGATTGCTGTGTAAATGACACTGGCAGTGAAGGGGTTAACCACTAGGTGGCAGTGTAGGGGTTAAGTGTGTCTAGGGGCGTGTTGCTAACTTGGGGGGCGTGGCTGTGTTTTTACACATCACTGATCTCTGCTCCAATCACAGGGAGCAGATAAGTGACACTGTTGCTAGGCAGAACGGGGAGATGCTTGTTTACTTTAGCACCTCCCCGTTCTTTAACCACTTGCCGCCCGCCCTATAGGAGAATGACGGCGGCAAAGTGGTTTCAAAATCCTGACCGGGCGTCATATGACGTCCTCAGGATTTTGAGCTGCTGCGCATCCCAGGGGCGCGCACCGCGGCGATCGTTGTTGCGGGGTGTCAGTCTGACACCTCGCAACTACGATCTCAGTAAAGAGAGTCCGTCGGAGACTCTTTACCATGTGATCAGCCGTGTCCAATCACGGCTGATCACAGTGTAAATAGGAAGAGCCGGTGATCGGCTTTTCCTCACTCGCGTCTGTCAGACGCGAGTAGAGGAGAGCCGATCGGCTGCTCCTCTGACAGGGGGGGTCTGTGCTGATCGATTATCAGCGCAGCCCCCCCCCCCCCCCCCCGAGGATGCCCACACTGGACCACCAGGGATGCCACCAGACCACCAGGGATGCCCAGCACCAGGTATGCCACCCTAGACCACCAGGGATGCCAGTCAGTGCCCACAATCGATGCCAATCAGTGCCCACAATGGGCATCACTGATTGGCATGCATTATTGTTTGGCACTGATTGGCATCCATCAGTACAATACAATACAATACAATGCCGCCTATCAGTGCCCATCCGTGCCACCTATCAGTGCCCATCTGTGCCACCTATCAGTGCCCATCCATGCCGCCTATCAGTGCCCATCCATGCTCATCCGTGCCGCCTATCCATGCCCATCTGTGCCGCCTATCCATGCCCATCCATGCCAATCCGTGCCAGCTATCAGTGCCAATTTGTGCCACCTATCAGTGCCCATCCGTGTCGCCCATCAGTGCCACCTATCAGTGCCCATCAGTGCCGCCTATCAGTGTCATATATCAATGCCCATCGATGCCACCTCATCATTGCCACTTCATTGGTGCCACCTCATCGGTGCCCATCAGTGCCGCCTTATCAGTGCCCGTCAGTGCAGCCCCATCAGTGCCCATCAGTGAAGGAGAAAATTACTTATTTACAAAGTTTTGAAACTGAAACAAAAAAAACATATTTTTTTTCAAAAATATCGGTCTTTTTTTATTTGTTTAGCAAAAAATAAAAACCGTAGAGGTGATCAAATACCACCAAAAGAAAGCTCTATTTGTGGGAAAAAAATGATAAAAATGTAATTTGGGTACAGTGTAGCATGACCGCGCAATTGTCATTCAAAGTGCGACAGCGCTGAAAGCTGAAAATTGGTCTGGGCAGGAAGGTGTTTAAGTGCCCCCCGGTATTGAAGTGGTTAAATCCGGTACTATTCTAATTCGGAATATTTTAATTCGGAGCAGAAGGCACCGCACATGTCTACCAGCAGATGCACATTTCTTTGCATGTGACAAATGCGCAGAAAAAGGTGCGCAGAACTGCGCGCTCCCCCAACGTTCGGTTCTAATCGGCCCGGAACTCTGTAACTATTTATTTTTTAAGAAGTGATGATTGTTAGCGCTCACATCCACTTCTCCACTTCTACGTCGGTTCCCCTTTAAGGCGGCGAAGGTTTTTGCTGCGACGAGTATCTCCCTCCGTCTCGGGGCGGTTGATTGAGTTGATATATCTGTGAGGCGTGACTCCCGCCCTCTTCTCCGGCTCCTTCCACTTGTGAAAATACTAATTATCTCTTCACCGGTCTGCGCTCTCTCCCAGCGCTGTCACCGGGACGTGTCAGCGCCGCCGTGAAAAGGGCCGATTAGCGTGTCATTCCATCGTTAATTGAAAGGACAAATATTATTAATAAAGATTTCCCACCGTCCCCTCCGCCGGCCCGGCTACACCTGAACAAATACTGGACGAGCCCCTCTCCTGTAAAGGAAAACAGCAACTGTCCCGGCTCTGACCCGCGCTCCCAGGAAAAACGCCAAAAAAAAGCGCAACGTCCTTCCACATCACAGGAGCCGCCCGCCTCGCCGCCATCAAAAGGGCCGATATTAAAAAAAAGGTTCTATATTCAGGACGCCGCGATCGCGTCAGGAGGGGACTTCGGACCCGACATTAAGACAAAGGACGGGATTAGAGAGCGATAGAGCGATCGACTTCAGGCCGAACGAGTGACATTCAAGGATTCCGACCGATTCAATCTTTTAAAGTGTTATGTCATTCCGAAAGAGCGCAGAGGTTCACGCTCACCGCTACCGCGCGTGCACGCCGAATCTCCGGATCGGAATCCGAACATTGTTCCCAAGAACTTTGCAGGTTCGCGGCCAGGAACTACTTATAATGCAGTGAAGAGCCCCGGCCAGCAAGAGGCAATTATTTGGAGGAATCGATAACATTGCAACATTGTAACATCGTTATATCGTAAAATTGAAACATTGTACCATTGCTACATTGTTATATTGTAACATTGCTACATTGTAACATTGCTACATAGTTATATTGTAACATTGCTACATTGTAACTTTGTTATATTGTAACATTGCTACATTGTAACATCATTATATTGTAAATTTGCAACATTGTAACATTGTTATATTGTAACATTGCTACATTGTAACATCGTTATATCGTAAAATTGCAACATTGTAACATTGTTATATTGTAACATTGCTACATTGTAACATCATTATATTGTAAATTTGCAACATTGTAACATTGTTATATTGTAACATTGCTACATTGTCATATTGTAACATTGCTACATTGTAACATCGTTATATCGTAAAATTGCAACATTGTAACATTGTTATATTGTAACATTGCTACATTGTAACATCATTATATTGTAAATTTGCAACATTGTAACATTGTTATATTGTAACATTGCAACATTGTCATATTGTAACATTGCTACATTGTAACATCGTTATATCGTAAAATTGCAACATTGTAACATTGCTACATTGTTATATTGTAACATTGCTACATTGTAACTTCGTTATATTGTAACATTGCTACATTGTAACATTGCTACATTGTCATATTGTTATATTGTAAATTTGCAACATTGTAACATTGTTATATTATAACATTGCACCATTGTAACATTGCTACATTGTTATATTGCAACATTGTAACATTGTTATATTGTAAAATTGCAAGATTGTAACATTGCTACATTGTAACATCGTTATATTGTAACATCGTCATATCGTAAAATTGCAACATTGTAACATTGCTACATTGTAACATTGCTACATTGTTATATTGCAACATTGTTCTATTTTAAAATTACAACATTGCTACATTGTAACATCGCAACATCATTATACTGAAACATTGTAACATTGTTATATTGCAACATGGTATCATTGTTCTATTGTAAAATTGGAACATTGCCCCATTGTAACATTGTTATATTGTTGCATTGCTACATTATACTTATAGTGAATGCAGTGAATAGCGCTGGTCAGCAAGAGGCAATTACAGTCGTGCTCAAAAGTTTGCACACCCTAACAGAAATGGTGACATTTTGGCATTAATATTGAACATATGACTGATGATGCCAAAAAACTGTCTTTTATTCATGGAAAGTGATCACATGAAGCCATTTATTATCACATCGTTTTTTTGGATCCTTTTTAAATCATAATGATAACAGAAATCACCCAAATGGCCC
>JAQSEC010001096.1:0-13283 GCA_028564925.1 Lithobates sylvaticus | reverse complement strand
CTTTCACCCCCTTTTGCCAGTGTCACTAAGCGATCGTTTTTCTGATCGCTGCATTAGTGTCGCTAGGTAACCATTTTTTTTTTTTAGGTAACCGCCATGTTTATATAGGTTCATAAATAGGTTTATAGGTCAGGTACCCCCATATTACAACCTAAATAAAGGTTTTAACCCCCTGATTGCCCCTAGAGTTAACCCTTTCACCAGTGATCACTGTATAACTGTCACTGGTGACGCTGGTTAGCCAGTTAGTTATTTCGTTATTTAGGTTCCCCGTCAGGTTTTTATATAGCGTCAGGTACCCCCATATATTACCTAATAAAGGTTTAACCCCCTGATTGCCCCTAGTTAACCCTTTCACCCCCTTTTGCCAGTGTCACTAAGCGATCGTTTTTCTGATCGCTGCATTAGTGTCGCTAGGTAACCAGTTTTTTTTTTGTATTACTGTTACGGGTGACGCTGGTTAGTTAGCTTGTTTTTTATACTGTCAGGGCACCCGCCATTTATTACCCAATAACGGTTTAACCCCCTGATCGCCCGGCGGGTGATATCAATTAGGTTTTAGGGTCAAATAAGGTCTGCGTCGCCCCCAGGTTAGTGCCAGTACCGCAAACACCCACGCACAAAGCATACACCTCCCTTAGTGGCACAGTATCTGAACAGATCAATATCTGATCTGATCAGATCTATACTAGCGTCCCAGCAGTTTAGGGTTCCAAAAAAAAAACGCATTGTTAGCGGGATCAGCCCAGATACCTGCTAGCACCTGCGTTTTCCCCCTCCGCCCAGCCCAGCCCACCCAAGTGCAGTATCGATCGATCACTGTCACTTACAAAACACTAAGCACACATAACTGCAGCGTTCGCAGAGTCAGGCCTGATCCCTGCGATCGCTAACAGTTTTTTTGTGGTAGCGTTTTGATTCAGTCGCTTCAGTCAGGAGCTTTTTTACCTGTGAATCTCAAAAAAATAAAAAAAAATAAAATAGTTGTCGTTTTATTGTTCTCTCTCTCACTCTATTCTCTCTCTATTGTTGCTCTTTTTTTACTCCATTCTATTCTGCAATGTTTTATTATGTTTTATCATGTTTTATCATGCTTGCTTTTCAGGTATGTAATTTTGTTTACTGTGTTTTAGTGTTGAGCATTTTTTTGTTTTCAGGTGCGCCATTCAGTTGCAACGCGGATTTATTTATCTTGACAGCAACAGCGTTTGCTCCCACGATACATAAAGCCGCGACTCCAACGCTGTAGGAGGTGATTTCACCACCACAGTTAAAAAAAAGAGCATATATGCCGAAGCATGGGGGCAGCAGGGGGGGGGAGGAGCGATTGGCTCCTAATGCCACGTACATACGGTCGAAATTCCGACCGTGTGTACACGGCATAACTTTTGCGGGAGGATGCCCCCATGCATCGGCATATATAAATGGTGCATGTATGCCCATCATTAGAAGTGGGTGGATGAAGGGAGGTATTCTAATGGTGGGCATACCCACCAATCAATCTCTTTTTTTCGTTCAGCCAAGAGGCTGCATGAAAAAAAAAGATTACAATATATGTCCAGTATGTTGCTGGACTTTGAATGGTTATACCAGAATGATGCCTGCAGGTTTAGGTATCATCTTGGTATCATTCTTTTCAGCCAGTGATCGGCTTTCATGTAAAAGCAATTCTAGCGGGTAATTAGCCTCTAGACTGCTTTTACAAGCAGTGGGAGGGAATGTCCCCCCTCCCGGATATAAACCGCGCCATTGGGAAATTGGGAAAGCATTTTATCACACCAATCTTGGTGTGGTCAGATGCTTTGAGGGCAGAGGAAAGATCTAGGGTCTAATAGACCCCAATTTTTTCAAAAAAAGAGTACCTGTCACTGCCTATTGCTATCATAGGGGATATTTACATTCCCTGAGATAACAATAAAAATCATAACAAAGAAAAAAAATGGAAGGAACAGTTTAAAAATAAAATAAAAAAGCTAAATAAATAAAAAAAAAAACAAAAAAAAAAAAAAAAGCACCCCTGCCCCCCCTTCTCTTGCGCAAAGGCGTACACAAGCGTTGGTCTGGCGTCATATGTAAACAGCAATTGCACCATGCATGTGAGGTATCACCGCGAAGGTCAGATCGAGGGCAGTAATTTTAGCAGTAGACCTCCTCCGTGAATCTAATGTGGTATCATGTAAAGGCTTTTAAAGGCTTTTAAAAATGTATGTAGTTTGTCGCCACTGCGTGTTTGTGCGCAATTTTAAAGCATGTCGTGTTTGGTATCCATGTACTCGGCCTAAGATCATATTTTTTATTTCATCAAAAATTTGAGCAATATAGTGTGTTTTAGTGCATTAAAATAAAAAAAAGTGTATTTTTTCCACAAAAAATGCGTTTGAAAAAATCGCTGCGCAAATACTGTGTGGAAAAAAAAAATGCAACACCCACCATTTTAATCTGTAGGGCCTTTGCTTTAACATTATATATAGTGTTTGGGGGTTCAACGTAATTTTCTTGCAAAAAAAAAAAATATGTTTTCATGTAAACAAAAAGTGTCAGAAAGGGCTTTGTCTACAAGTGGTTAGAAGAGTGGGTGACGTGTGACATAGGCTTCTAAATGTTGTGCATAAAATGCCAGGACAGTTCAAACCCCCCCCAAATGACCCCATTTTGGAAAGTAGACACCCCAAGCTATTTGATGAGAGCAATGTTGAGCCCATTAAATATTTTTTTTTTTTGTCCCAAGAGATTGAATAATGAAAAAAAAAAAATATATATTTTTTTTTACAAAAAGTTGTCACTAAATGATATATTGCTCAAACATGTCATGGGCATATGTGGAAATACACCCCAAAATACATTCTGTTGCTTCTCCTGAGTACGGGATACCACATGTGTGGGACTTTTTGGGAGCCTAGCTGCGTACGGAACCCCAAAAACCAATCACCGCCTTCAGGCTTTCTAAGGGTGTAATTTTTTTATTTCACTTCTCACTGCCAATCACAGTTTCGGAGGCCATGGAATGCCCAGATGGCATAAAACCCCCCAAAATGACCCCATTTTGGAAAGTAGACACCCCAAGCTATTTGCTGAGAGGTATTGTGAGTATTTTGCAGATGTCGCTTTTTGTCACAAAGTTTTGAAAATTGAAAAAAGAAAAAAAAAATTTTTTTTTTTTACTTTCTTCATTTTCAAAAACAAATGAGAGCTGTAAAATACTCACCATGCCTCTCAACAAATAGCTTGGGGTGTCTACTTTCCAAAATGGGGTCATTTGGGGGGTTTTGTGCTATTTTGGCATTTTATGGCCTTCGAAACGGTGATAGGTAGTGAGGAGTGAAATCAAAAATTTGCACCCTTAGAAATCCTGAAGGCGGTGCTTGGGTTTCGGGGCCCCGTACGCGGCTAGGCTCCCAAAAAGTCCCACACATGTGGTATCCCCATACTCAGGAGAAGCAGCAAAATGTATTTTGGGGTGCAATTCCACATATAACTATGGCATGTGTGAGCAATATATCATTTAGTGACAACTTTTTGAAAAAAAAAAAATCTTTTTTATTTTTGTCTTTATTCAATCACTTGGGACTAAAAAAAAAAATATTCAATGGGCTCAACATGCCTCTCAGCAAATAGCTTGGGGTGTCTACTTTCCAAAATGGGGTCATTTGGGGGGGTTTTGTACTTCTCTGCCATTTTAGCACCTCAAGAAATGAAATAGGCAGTCATAAATTAAAAGCGGTGTAAATTCCAGAAAATGTACTCTAGTTTGTAGACGCTATAACTTTTGCGCAAACCAATAAATATACGCTTATTGGCATTTTTTTTACTAAAGACATGTGGCTGAATACATTTTGGCCCAAATGTTTGACTAAAATTGAGTTTATTAGATTTTTTTTATAACAAAAAGTAGAAAATCTCTTTTTTTTTCAAAATTTTCGCTCTTTTTCCGTTTATATCTCAAAAAATAAAAATCACAGAGGCAATCAAATACCATCAAAAGAAAGCTCTATTTGTGGGAAGAAAAGGACGCAAATTTCGTTTGGTTACAAAATTGCATGACCGCGCAATTACCAGTTAAAGTAGTGCAGTGCGAAATTGAAAAAAGACCTCTGGTCCTTTGGCTGCCAAATGGTCCGGGGCTGAAGTGGTTAAACAGTACTAAAGCGAGCAGCGCTAACGCTTGGGTGACCCCCCGATGTGAAAGTAGCCTAACTGTCCAGCTTCTCTACCTCCAAAGTACTTCATGAGAGGGTGTGGCTTTTCCGATCCCTGGACTGTTTTCTTTTAAATGTCGGCCTGGACTGTTTGCTCAGCCGTTTCCTGACAGAATTATGAAACATATAAAGAAATTCTACATCCATTGGCACTCCATATGTAAAGGCTGCAGGCCACATACATCAAACGAGCCATATTAATTTATTGCTAGATTCTATTTTTAAGCATTAATTATCCACATGGATAGTTTTAATATAATTAGCCCATGTAAATTACAGCATGTTTTTAATAACTGATTGTTCTAACCTGTTGTGTGCTGGCGTGTAACATTTTAGTACATACTGTTTGCTTGCAAAATACTGACTGTGGTGTTGAGCAGATTTATACCCATTTCACACATTTCACACACCGCTAACTGCGATTCTGTTATCGGTAAAACAACGCTACCGTTGTTTAAGCAGCGCTTTTCGGTCGCTAGCGGGGTGCTTTTAACCCTCAAGAAGGGGTTAACAAGGGGTTAAAAGCGCCTGTGTTGAGCTTTCAATGGGCAGGGGCGGTGTAGTAGCCACCGCTGTATACAGCGCTCCTACGCCACCCCAAAGATGCTGCTTGCAGGAAAAAAAAAATTTCCGTCCTGCAAGCGCACCGCCCTGGTGTGAAAGTACTCTGAGGCATAAGAGGCAGTTTTCAGGCGCTTTACAGGTGCCATTTTTTTAGCACTAAAACGCCTGAAAACTGCCTCAGTGTGAAAGGAGCTCTAGGCTGGGTTTACACATATGCCAATAATCGAATGTGGGTTTCCCCGCATCCAATTCGCATGACAGGCAAGTGTGACCGACTCTCAATGAAGCTGGTTCACACTTCTGGGGCAGCCACGGTCCGGATTTAAAAAGGGTCCGGTTTGTGTTTGGGTCCTGTTCAGGTGCAAATTCAGGCAAAAATGCAAACCTGAACTGGTGTACAGGAACGCACCGAACCCCAGGCATGAACATGCAGCCGCACAAGTGTGAACCTGGCCTTAATGACACTGAGTCCATATTGGTGATTTTTATAAAAATGTCTTATGTCGCTGATCATTTTTATGTCTAGTATAAAGATGTGCCACGCCTCACCCACCTGCCCAAATTCTAGCCCATCCACCTGTGTTAGCTTGTTAGCTCTGTCTGGGTAAGCTGAAATAAAGTTCAGTTTATTATTTCACTCTGTAGAGTGACTATGACTTCAGCAACTTAGTTTTTTGTCCTTCCTTTCCCTAAGTCTCGGTTCACACTGGGGTGGCTTCAAAGTCTCCCGACTCTGAAGCCTCCCTGTACAGCGCAACTTCAGCGCGGCTTGCAAATGACTTCTGTGATAGACAATGCAAGTCGCTCTGAAGTCGCCCCCAAATGGTACAGGAACCTTTTTTGAGTCGCTCCGATTTAGAATGGTGGAGTGTGACTTATCAGGCACCTGACAGGTCACCTCGGTGTGAATCGTGCCTAATACTTTGCCATTAGCGGCTTGTTTACACCAGCCGCAGCGTTATACTACGGCCACTGGTGTGCTTTGTCAGAAGTTGCGTTGATGCATCAGAACTGACACATTGCATTGTTTACATTTTTTTTTCAACAGTAAAAGTGATATTTTATTCATCTTTATTCCCCGCAATGGTTTGTAATGCAGTGTATAGCGCTGCAACGCACTGCTCTGTAAAACAAAGTATAGCGTGTACTATAGCAGTGCAGTGGTGTGAACTGAACTAACAGGCGGCCTCCAAGAGATTTCTTGTGATATGGATAAGCCAAGCTGCTGCTACAGATCGAAACCAACATGGAGTGTCCTCCTTCCATGCCTATACTGTATGATCCATCTCCACTCTCTCTGGTTTAGGAGACTATTTTACTGTGTTGGCCATAGATTATAGTAGAAAGTTTGGAGTTTGTGGTACCCTTTATTGGCTAACCTAAAGCGTTTGTAAAGGTTCAGCATAGGTATTGGTGTGGGGGGGGGGGGGGGGGGGGGGGCTTGATACGGGAAGGTTTTTCACCGTAATGCATAGAATGCATTAAAGTGATACTAAAGTCTCCTTTTTTTTATTTATTTATTCTTGTTTCAAAATAACAAACATGCTATACTTACCTGCTCTGTGCAGTGGTTTTGCACAAAGCAGCCCAGATCCTCCTCTTCTTGGGTCCCTCTTCGGTGCTCCTGGCCTCCTGCAGCTTGCTATGGGGGCGCCAAGCCACAGCTCTGTGTATCTATTCAGACTCTGAGCCGTGGCCCCACCCCCTCTTTCTCCTCATTGGCTCACTGACTTTGACAGCAGCGGGAGCCAATGGTGCTTCGCTGCTGTCTCAGCCAAAGAAGAGGGAGAGTCACAGACAGTCGAGTCTCTCGTGCAACATCGCTGGATCGGAGGGAGCTCAGGTACGTTTTATGGGGGGCTGCTGCACACAGAAGTTTTTTTTTTTATCTTAATGCATAAAGATAAAAAAAAACTCCTGCCTTTACAACCACTTTAAAGGATAAGGTCACCTTTTGTAACATGTTGCACCCATATTCAAGGTGTAACATGTTACAAATCCACAGGCCCCCGCACCCCCCTGGCTCCCAGATGTGGTAGGTGGCGGGGCGGGATCTTCTCCCCCGGTCTTTGTCACACACTGCAAAGAATGTGCCCGCCCGGCTGTGTTACTCATTCACAGAGATCCGTAAATTGAAAACTGCAAGATGTGGCAGCCTGTGCGGCTGGCGGCTTGTAGTTTTTTTTTTCTGTGATCCTGGCCCCTCCCTCCTGTTCAGTGCCCCCACAGCAAGCAGCTTGCTATGGGGCCACCCAAGCTGCGTCACAGATACCTGTGTCCATTCAGACACGGAACCCCAACCCTGCCCCACCCCCCTCCCCTCTCTCCCCTGATTGGCTAGCTGACTGACAGCAGTGGGAGCCAATAGAATGCATTAAGATAAAAAACCTTTAACTCGACGTGTAAATTTAAAGAGATAAATCCATGAGGTGGCATGCATCTCCATATTTAACTCATAGTATGACAGCACATTTTACAAAGTGACTGAACTCATGGAGTTCAGCTTTCAAGTGGTTCTAAATAAAATTGGGTCACCCGCACCTGGTCCCCGGTCGATCGCTCAATCCGGCTGCAACACTTACCCCGACTTCCCCCTGGGCAATGGACGGGGGGCGGGCTAGCTCCCCTAGCTTCCTCTCCTCACGTCTCCTCTCTCTCTCCTCCTCCCGGTGGCCAGTGCAGCTTCTCTGGCTTTCCTCTGGGCGGCCGGCTAGCTTCACCTGCGTCTCCTCTCCTCGCATTTCCTCCCTCATCCTCCTGGTGGCCAGCCTAGCGTCCCCATTTCGGACAATCGGGAAACTGGTCTCATACCCGCTTCCTGATTGGCTGGGAGGAAAATTAGTGTGACACCAGCAATATTCATTCTCTAGTGTCACACAGCTATGTGGGCTCGGAGCGCAGTGCTCTGCGCCCTGAGACCACCCTACTTTGAAGCCTGTTAGAGACTGTGGCTCTAATCCCGTGCTTTAAACCCCCCCCCCCCCCCACCATTGGAATCAATGCATCCGGTGCCCTGCGTGTGGATTAGGGGCCAGACCCATGACTAGGGGGGCGCAGCGCCCCTTATGGACAGGCTGCCCCTGCTTATGCTATATACTATTTTAGTTAGAACGTAAATGTATTCAAATGATCAGAAATCAGCAAAAAGTAAGAACATGGTACAGCTAGTTCTGAATGATTTTTAGTGGCACTTTAAAAGATTGATCTCCAGATTCCGCTCACAGCCTACTAGTGGCAGGAGATGCCTGTGAAGGGAGGGAAACCAGCAACTGTATGTAACAGAAGCCCTTTGAATGTTGCATTTTTTTTTTTTTTTTTCAAAAATGCTGAAGAATGCCACCGTGTAGCAATGTTTTCTTGGGGGAGTTGGTTACAGCAGAGATTTAATTTTGTATTCTTTTTATTTTTTTTTTTTTGAGAAATGGTACTTTTCTGAAGCACTCACTTAACCTTGATCTTTGGCCCAGATCACTGCTTTCACAATCCAGGATAACCATCAGTTCCTGACGGTTCTCACAGAACAAGTTTGGTGATCTCTATTGAAACTGATTCTGAACATGTCATTCCAGTATCTGTTTGTACATAGCTTGTAATGATTGAGTACACTCTACAGATAACAGGTTTATAGGCCCAGCCTTATGGCTGTTGGTGATGGAATGCTGCCTACTTCCTATGTGTAAATGAGGAGTTTATTTTGCTAGTGCTTTGTCAAATTTGCAGTATGATTATGATAATTGTGTATTATCCCTGCTGCATTTTTACCGCCCCCCTCCTTAAAGGAGGAGTATAGCCAAAGCTGTTTGGGATATACTTCTCCTATGGGTCACTGGAGTGCAGTTCATTCTGCACACCTGTGACCCGTCTAGGCTCTGAAAAGATCCCGGGCATATGCCCAGAAGCCTGGACCGGAACCTGGTCCGCCTCTCCGTGATCCACCAAGAGCCTGAGCCAGGTTCTCCTGCTGCTTCCACATCCCAGCGCTCCAGTGAGCACAGGAGGGGCTGAGCAGAGAGACGTGACTGTCAGAGCGAAGGGGTAGAACTGAGCGATCATGGTGTTTGATCGCTTGGTTCTCTGCGGGGGACAGATGCAACTTTGGATCGCTACTGCATCCACCTAGGTGAGTATAATTTTTTTTTTCCCCCTATAGCCTATGCTTCTCTTTTAGGCTCCATTCACACATGTGTGACACAAATTACCCCCCTTTTGCATTTGGCGGGCAGTACTGCATGGCCCATTGAACCATTGAAGTAAATGGGGCTGCAGTGCAATCACGAGTCCAACTCTAGGCTCACAGTTGGGCGGTATTCCCATTAAATATAAGCTGTGCTTGCACTGCTTTGTGAACAGCAATCCACTGTGTGTAAACTAGCCCTAATGGGGTTCATTTACTAAATTATGACTAAGCGAGTTCTAATTCGTGAAAAGCGTTAAACTTTTCCAGGTCTGCATTGATGTCATGTCTACAATGTTGTCTGATGATTTTTATCTTCAATAAAGTCTTCACTTTTGCTAAAAACCTGTGAGTGCGGTCAAACCTTTTCTTGTTCCAGTGGCTCCTATCTTAATTTACTAAAAGTTAATAGGCTGTTCACTTTGCAAGGGCATTTTCCTATAGCTTAGTGAATGAGATGATACTCGGACCTCCATTATCATGTGCGTGCATTGTTTCTCGAGTGAATTTTCACCACAATCGCTAAGCTGGGGGAAATTTCCCTTGAAAAGTGAAACTTGTCTTGCTAGCAAAAAACCTGTTGTCTGTAGTAAATCGACCCCTAGGAGTCATAATCTTTGGCCTTTACCACCAAACTTTTCTCTGGGTGACTCTGTTTTAACCTCTTACCGACCTCGTAACGCATACAGTATGTCTGCATACTGGCAGCATGGAGGGTGAAACTTGATGGCCACACGTGTGCATCCATGTGGGCTGAGGTTTCTAAACGGCTCCCAGTCTCTTGTTCTAATCAGGAGCTGGCTGGACGGGCTCCCCATCATGTGACCACTGTGATCGCCAATCACATTGGTCACATGATCGGGAGTCCATCCTGCAAAAGAAACAAACAACAAAGCTAACTCACCAGAGTATGGACTCTCTCACACGGGTGGTCTGTGATTACACAGATCAGTACAGATAGCAATACATTCTTATGGGTGGATTTAAAGGAGACATCCAGCCTGAGCTCATTCTGCTGGGCTTCTCCTATGAGTCCAATGAGGAGTACAATTCATTTTGCACTCTTGTGACCCGTTTTCAGCAGAGAGCGGATTGAAGTCTGCTCTCTGATGTTAGACAGATCAGTCCAGGCACCGCGTCATCCCGACTCTGGAAGTCGGGATTCGCCATGTGCCTGGACTGATGGCTCTCTCGGTGAGCCGCTGAGAGGCTGTGACGGCCGCTCCCCGCCTCTCCACAGCTCAGCGATCCAAAGAGCATGGAGGAGCAGAGAGGAGAGATACTGATTGACAGGCAGCAGCTCTCTGCTTGGAGCAGAGATGCCGGGACACCACCCATGTGAAAGGGGCCTAAGACCCCATACACACTATTAGATTTTCTGCAGATATTTGTCTTCAGATTTACCAAAGCCATATAATATGAGGTCAAACCTTAAGCGTTTGAATTTGTATGCAGTCAGGCAGCGCTTTGCACTACATGATTTTGGTAAATCTGAAGACAAAAATCTGCAGAAAATCTAATAGTGTGTATGGGGCTTAAGGATATTTACTTTAAAAAAATGACAGTTATTTTCAGCTGAGCATTTACAATTACATGGCTAAACTAAAGACTCTTGGGGCTCTTTCACACGGGCTGTCCGATCGTGCCTGTCTGTCAGTTTTTCAGCTGGACCTGATTAGACCCTCCAGTCTCCCCTATGGATCGCTGGATGTCGGCGCTGACATCTGCCGCTATCTGATCCTGTCTGTAAAATCCAGACGGATGGTTGGTCCTGTATTCTATCCATCTGGGGGGTCGGATATGATTGGATGAAAATGGACATGCGGTCTGTTTTCAACCGATTTTCCCATAGAGAAGAGCGGGACTGTGTCCGCATCCGCCTGCTCACCGGGAATCAGCAGAGCGATTTCCCCGCTGAGCAAGCGGAGTCCATCAAACGGTTGAAAGGGCCCTTATCCTTGTGGTGGAGCTTTGTGAATTGAGCCTAAGAGGGTTCTTTGATTCTGACCATTGGATTATATTAAGATACTTATGAAATTGTATCTATGATTCTAGAAACACTATCAAACAGATGATTAGTTTCAGATCTTTACTAATAATACACATTTTTTGCTAATTCTTGACCTCACTTAGTAATAACAGGTTAACTGTTAGGCACGCCACACTCCATACAATAATGAACACTTGGGAAGCCAAACCTTTCGCCTGATTTTCTGTGAACGAATGTAAAATCCTCCAAGTACAGGAGTGCTTTTCCAGGGCAGATTCAGCGACAAACAGAACAAATGCCATTTGGCTGTTTGCTTGACCTAGAAATTCCCAAGGCACCTGACAGTCAAATATATCACAAGACCAGATTTACAAGTGCAGACAGCTCTCTATTTATGTTTAATGTAAACCACACCTGATTGTCATCCCACGGATTCGCTCATATGACTGATATCCTGTATACCAGATGTTATTATGTGGTGTTTACATTTTATTTGATCTTTTATTTCGTCGTTAGACTGAATGTCGTGTTCTGCTAGAATCTTCTGTGGCCCTGTCACAGCGTGTGAGGACTGTGTAGCCTCATTTAATTTCCGTCTCAGCAGACCCTGCTAATAAATGAGGCCAATGTTAATGCTTGTGATGTGTTCCTGTATGCCTCACGCCGCAGCAAAGGCCACTGCTCTGAATGAGCCCTGAGAACCACTTTTCTGTGTGTGTTGTGCTGAAAGTATGCATTGGGGCATAGAGGAATCGCTGTTTGCTTTTGCAGTACTGATGTCATGAAGAAAATTGAAGAAAACAGCTGAACGGCCGCACTCCGAATAACACCTTTTATTTGTGGCAAAGCAGTGTAGAAGATCCAAAATCTCTTACATCCTGGTGAAAGGTACAGACAGGCTAACGTGTTTCACATCAATCTAGATTGATGTGAAACGCGTTAACCTGTCTTTACCTTTCACCAGGATGTAAGAGATTTTGGATCTTCTACACTGTTTTGCCACGAATAAAAGGTGTTATTCGGAGTGCGGCCGTTCAGCTGTTTTCCTCAATTTTCTACGTGATTGCAGAGCCTGCACCTTTAAGTTGTGAGTGGGGAGGGCGGCTGTTAGAGACACCAACACGCTTGGAGCGGCATCACTACCTCATATTTTATACTGATGTCATGAGTTTGCTGCAGAACGTCCAGTCCTGCATCGCCATCTTCTATCACCTGGGGAGGGTGGGGGGGGTTTTCTCTTCTGGGTTGTGCAGCAGCCCTGTGATGCATTCACCACATTATCAGGGGGAGGCTGCAAAAACCATGAATGGATAGATGATGATGATGATGATGATGATGATGACATGGTGCATGTGCTGTAGAGTAGTGTTTCACAACCCTGTCCTCAAGTACCCCCAACAGGCCATGTTTGCAGGTTTTCCTTTTATCTTGCACAGGTGCTTGAAATCCGAGTCAATGGCTTGGTATTTTGGACAGCTATTTTAGCTAAGAGAAATTCCCAAAACATGGCCTGTTTCCAATACTTGAGGACAGGGTTGAGAACCAATGCTGTAGAGTACCGTGCTAGGCCCGGAAATAAGGAAGCGTGGGGATGGAAGAAAAAAAAAATTCTGTTAGTCGAGGGACAGGTGGGGCGATAGCAATAGTTTACGAGGGCTGTCCTGAAAGTAATGCAACAGTGGGCAAAACTTACATGGGTCATTTCAATTTTACACGTTAGAGTAATTCTTCCTCTATAGTACCTTCTTTTTTTTTTTTTTTTTTTTTTTTTTTTTTTTTTTCTTGCAGGTAAATAATGAAATTAAGTAGAAGCAACCCAACATCATTGAGTTCTTGACAAAGGCTGTCTGACATCCCCAGAAGGCTACAGAATGTTTAGGGAGATGACGCACAAGAGTCTCCGATGACGAGACTCTTATCCATGATGTCATCTCCATAAATATTCTGTGGATGGCGGACAGCCTGCACCCCTCCTTCATCAAGAACGCAATGACGGCACATTGCTTCTGCTTGGAATCCAATATTTACCTGCAATGAAAAACAAGAAAAGTTACTATAGAGAGAGTTACTCTACCAACATGTGACATTTTAATGAGCTAGGTAGTTAATAAAAAAAGGTTATGGGCACTTTTGCATTACCTTTGTTACAGCCTTCCTACATTAAGTTGCTAGGGAGGGTAAAGTTCAACTTTAATAAAAAGCTGCAGATTTAACAATAAAGACTTTATAAATGACATTAATGTCAAATAATTTTTTGGCTTTAGTGTTTGGTGCTGCCATTGCTAATCTCCTTGGTTAGTAATGGCGTTGTATATAACTGGGCGTTATAAAAACGCTAGTTTACAGCTGAAAAACTCCT
>JAQSEC010004455.1:0-13242 GCA_028564925.1 Lithobates sylvaticus | reverse complement strand
TGTGAGAGATTGAGCCGCCAGGAATGGGTGGAGAAGCTGGACCTGTGCTGGGTTATTGTTAATGCACAGCTATTGTCACAATCCAGCTTTAAGGTGCTTTCATGCTGCTCCGTTTAAAAAAAAAAAAAAAAAAAAAAACACAAAGCATTTGTGTTTCCGGTGTGTTTTTTGGTTGGACATGCAACTTAAAAAATGCTTCCTTTGCTGACTTCTTCCGGTCTTCAGCCTTCATTGGCCAGCATTGGATGATGTCACTCTCACAGGGTTGTAATCATCCCAACACAGGCAGTGTGCCCGGAATGTAAACTGAGTTATGTATGCACAGGTCAGTGTACATTTTACAGGGGTGACAGGCGGGAAAGTGTTTTTTTTTTTTTTTTGTCTCATTCGCAATAAAAAGCCTGCCTGTTCAGTTTTTGGATATTTTTTTTTTTTTTTTCTTCAACTTTAGTTCCAGTATTAAAGTAAGTTCACCTTTACAGAAAAATCTGGAAGGTGAACTTGCACAGGACCCCCCCCCCCCCAATCCTGTCCCATCCCATCCCGCTGACCTAGAGTGTGGCGATCTCCCATTCTGAGCCCTGCTATAGCTGCCTCACCGGACCGGGGCTTAGAAATCCCCTTGGCATTCTCTCGACTTCTTCTTCTTCTTTCCCACTGACAGAACAAGCAAGCGTGGGATCAGATTGCTCAGCGCCGACCAATTAGAATGCTCCAAAACGTCCCTCCTGATGGGACATTTTGGAGCTTAAGCCAAGGGGATTTCTAAGCCCCGGTCCAGTGAGGCGGCTTATACGGGGGTTTAAAACAGGAGATTGCCGTGCTGCGGGATGGGGGGGGGGGGCCTAAGGGGGGTCCTGTGTGTTCACATTACAGATTTTTCTGTAAAAGTGAACTTGCCCATTAAATGTAGTCCTGTGGCATCAGTAAGCCCCCAAAGGGGGAAAAGTGTGTGTGTGTGTGTGTGTGTGTGGGTGGGGGGGGGGGGGGGTTTCCTTGCCTTATGCCCAATCCTCTATACACCAAAAAAGGCCGTCAAGATAAAAAACTTTTTTTTTTTTTTGCTATAATAAATATTCCCCCCAAAAATGTAAAAAAAAATGTCATCAGTTTAGGCCGATTTTAGGTATTCTACTACATATTTTTGGTAAAAAAATCGCAATAATCTGTTATTGATTGGTTTGCGCAAAAGTTATAGCGTCTACAAAATGGGGGGGATAGATGTTTGTTTTTTTTGTTTGGTTTGGTGTGTGTGTGTGTGTGAGTGATTGCGGAAGACAGGACACTTGACACTTTTTTTTTTTTTTGGGGACCAGTGACATTTTATAAAGCGATCAGTGCTAAAAAATAGCACTGATTACTGTATAAATGTAACTGTCAGGGAATGGGTAAGTGTTCCCTAGGGAGATGTTTTTAACTGTGGGGGCAGTGTAGTGACTGAAGGAGGAGACAGATCACTGTTCCTAATAATTAGGAACAGCAGATCAGTCTATCCTCCCTTGACAGAATGGGGATCTGTCTGTTTTATATTGACAGATCCCCATTCTGTCTCTGAGGAGCTATCGCGGCTGCTGGCATCATGCGCACCCCCTAGTAGTCTTAAATCGGCTGACGTTCAATGACAGTGATTCGCCCAGGAGAGCCAACCTGCTGCAGTACAACTGTGGCAGCTGGTCCTTAAGTGGTTAAAAGACTTTACATTTTACCAGTTTAGAGTCACACAGGAGGTCTGGCACTAGAATTATTGCTCTTGTTCTCAAGTTCATGGCCATATCTCACATGTATGGTGAGATCACCATTTACATATGTAGGACCTACTGTATATACTTAAAGCTTTATTTTTTCTATTTTATTAATTCTATTAAAAAAAAATTATTTACGAAGGAAGCCTCTCCTAAAGCCTATGCACAAATTCCTGCCTGGAATTTGTCAGGGCCCTTGCGGAAAAAAGACTACTGGGACTCTGTATTCTGGAGTGATGAGACCAAGATAAATGTTTTTGGAACTGATTGCTTCAAAACTGTATGGCCTCACAAAGGTGAGGAGTACAAAGAAAACTGCGTGGTGCCTTCAGTGACACATGGTGCTGAAAGTGTCCTGTGGGGCTGCATGAGTGCTGCTGGTGTCGGGGAGCTGCATTTCATTGATGGTATCACAAATTCACAGATGTACTGCTCTGTATTGAAAGAGAAGATGCTACCATCACTCTGACCTTGGTCTTTATGCACTTTTCCATCATGACAATGATCCAAAACACACATCTAAGGCCACTGTTGCATTTCTGAAGAACAGGGTGAAAGTGACCAAGTACTGTATGTTTCCTGATCTGAACATCTATGGGGAGTTCTGAAGAGACAAGTTGAGCATCACTCTCCATCTAATATCCAGGCTCTAAAAGAGGTTGTTTTTGAAGAATGTAATAAGATGGGTGTTGCAATATGTCGCCAACTTGTTCCTTTTATGGTTAGACTTGGTGCTGTCCTTACAAATCATGGAGGTCATACAAAATACTAGATGTAGTAGTTTTTGTTGTGGGGTGTATTCATTTTTGCATCAACTAATTTTGAGTAAAACTGAAGATTTTGTCATCTAAGTTATATACAATTGGGACCTCCCCAAATCTTAGTCCAAATCCTATGAAAATAACAGCAGTGGTGTAGATCATCACAGTGCAGTTATACAGTAAAGACGCTCAAGGTTTGCATGGTTAATTATCAGAGAGGAGGTAGATTTGTCTGGGTACTACCCAGGGCCGTTATTTAAAAAAAAAAAAAAAAAAAAAAAAAAAAGCTTTTTTATTGGGATTTCGTTTACAATCAAAACAAAACTTGCCCACGCAGGGGCCAAACATTAATTTCCCACGCAGGTAAAACTTAACATGAACAGCTAAACTACTACCCCAATGTGGGGAGAGGTTCCAGTTCAGGGGGATCTGTGCTCAAGCTGGTGTCAGCAGGGTGCTTAAATAGAAGAATATCTGGGTTCATTTACTTGAAATATAATCCTAATCTAGGTCTTTCTAACTTTATCACTTGCTGTGGTGTCATCATCTAGCCAACATGTCCACACTTTATCAAACTTTTGTGGACAGCCTCTGTTCGAATAGGTAGCCCTGTATAAGGGCAAGCTGGCATTTATCAGGCTTTTCCAAAATCTAACAGGGGGGGGGGGGGGGGGGGGGGTGATGATTGTTTCCAGGTCATCATGATGGCCTTGCGAGCGTAATACAGTAGTAGGGATATAAGTACTTATCGCGCTCTAATCACTGCCATTCAACCAACCCCAGCAGACAGTGTTTGGGATCATAAGGAACATGGGTCTTGGAGACTTGTACAATTACCTGAATTACCTCCTGCCAATAATGCTGAATTGCTGGGCAGCTCCAAAAAATGTGAAAAACTCTCCGGGCTGGTGTGAGCAACGCCAACACAATGGAGAATATGCCGCCGACATCCTGTGGAGCCTGTGGGGTGTGTAGTGAGCTCTGTGCAGAATTTTGTACTGAACCAGTTTATCTCTTGCTGAAACCAGATGGGAGAAGGGAAAGTCCCAAATCCCCCTCCAGTCATCATCATCCATTTCCGGGATGTCCCCCACCCATTTCCTGCAGAGGGAGGACAGCTCAGGACTAGCAGCAACAAGGAGGGACCCATAGAGCTGGGACCTGGGTTTCTCCCAGTCCTTCACCCGAAGGGTAGATTCAAGCTCTGAGTATGATAACTCAACTGGTTGGCCTAGGAACTGACACCTATAGGCATGCGCAATTTGAAGGTACCTAAAATATGCATTTAAGGGTACATTAAATTTGGTGCATTAAATGTGAAAAGGGGTCAGCTTTTTTTTTTTTTTTTTTTGTGATATGTTCCAATTTCACAATTTTTTATATTTAGCCCAGGCCTCCGGATCTGGTATGGTGTTGAACTGCGGAAGGTTTGGGTTCAGCCAAAGTGGGGTGTGAGGAGACCAGGAGTTTAGTTGGGGCGCCCTCAGAGCCTCACTCACCATCCATGCTTGTATGGTGGTACGCATGGAAGGAGTAAAGTGGTGTGGGGTTTTGGTTCCCCTGAACAGCAGCCCCTGTAAGGCCTCCAGAGACCCAACTATAGCGGGCTCCAGCACCGTTGCAGAGTTGGTCATGTCCGGCTGTAACCACCAATGGGTGGTCACAAGCTGGGTGGCCAAATAATACTTGTGACAATCAGGAAGAGCCAACCCCCCATTTTCCACAGGCCTGGTCAGAGTGCTATACTTGAATCTTGGCGGTTTGGGCCCCCAAATGAAGGAGGTGAAAAGTTGTTTTAATGGAATTGAAGAATGTCTTGGTCAAGCATTGTCGGGAGTTTCTAAAAATGTATGTGAATTTAGGGGGGACACCCAGGGCCGTCTTTACCGAGGGGCAAACAGGGCAGCTGCACTGTGCCCCATCATTATTTGTGGGCCCAAAGTATCTAAACCATGAGCCCGCGCTGCCTGCCAGTGGGGCCCCAGAGGAAGTAGGAGCTCTGGCACTTCGTATTCATTATCGAAGGTGCAGTCAGCGGAAGCAGACGGTGCCGGGCCGTTCTCCCCGACAATATGCCCGGGGGGGGAGGGGGGCGGAGTTTTGTTTTTAACACTCACTGCAACTCCTTAATTGGCTCCAGCAAGTTCTTAGCTAAGGCAGTTTTCTCTAGCTAAGAGCGGTTGCTCAGGAGTTGGGTTGTAGGCGCTGCCTAGCCCGTCTTGCCACTAACTTTCCCACAGCCCCTTCCTCACTTCACTGCGTCCGCCTGTTCAATCCCACACTGCGCTGCCATTTGGGTCCGCCCAACCCCGCCCCAACTCCCTGCATTTCCCGCAGTATGCAGTGAAAGGGGATATGATGTGAGCAGCTGGGCGGGAGATTTAATACAAGTATAGCTGCCTAAGCCGTCCAAGGGAAATCAGCCTGAATGGGGAGGCATAATTGGTGAGCAATCCTTCTTCTTCTTTCCTCTTTCCTCTTTCTCCTCTTTCTCCTCTTTCTCCTCTTTCTCTCTCCCCTTCTCCTCTTTCTCCTCCTCCTCTTCTCTTCTCTCTCCTCCTCCTCCTCCTCCTCCTCCTCCTCTCTTCTTTCTCCTCCTCCTCTTCTTCTTTCTCCTCCTCCTCCTCTTCTTTCTCCTCCTCCTCCTCCTCTTCTTTCTCCTCGCCCTTTTCTCTTACCTCCTTTTCTTTCTCTCTCCCCCCTCCATTCTTTTCCCCCCTCTCACTCTTTCATCTACCTTTCTCTCCCTCTCTCTTCCTCCCTCCTATCTCCTCTCTTTAGCCCCTCTATTTTTTTCTCCACCCCAATGGTCCCCCTAACAGTCCTGTCTCCATTTCATCAGTCCTCACCCTCCTCTCTCCCTTATTTTGTCCCCCTCTTTGTCTCCCTTTCTCTCCCTCCTCTCCATCGTTCTCTCCCCCCATATATTTTCTCGCCCCCTCTTATTCCCCCTTCTCCCCTCACTCTCTCTATCTACCCTCTACCTCCCCCCAGCTTTTTTCCTCTCTCTCTCTCTCTCTCTCTCTCTCTCTCCCTCTCCCTCTTCAGCCCCCTCTCTTTTTTTTTTTTTTGTCCCCTTTTTCTCCCCCCTCTCTTTTTTTTGTCCTTCTTTTTTTTTTTTTTTTTCTCCCCCCTCTCTTTCTCTGTCTCTCTCCATTGTTCCTCCTTCCTCTATCTCCTCCTCTTCACTTTCTCTCATATCCCCCCCTTTCCTTCCCCAGTCTTGTCCTGGGGGGATTGTCTACCCTGTTCACCACCTCCCCAATGCAGCATTCCAGCCTGTCGGTTGTTGGCTAGTCTTGGAATTAGAAGCGGCATACCATCAAATCTCATGATGTCTACGATATGTAAGTCATCTTAAACTGTATTTTACCACTTTTACCACTTTAACCATGACCACTTTTCACCGTGGCACACAAAACATAGCCTCTAACAACGAATCGGTGAGCCACATTGTGTGCTGTAACCTCTAGCAACAAGTCAGTGATTATAATGATATGCTGTGACCTTTGGCAACCAATTGCGGTAGCTGCCTGATTTGCTGCAGTAAACTGATTTTAAGTCTAGCTGCTATCTATTGTATGTCTCAGAGCACCAGGGTGATCTTTATCGTTGGGCAAAGGGGGGTCTGTTTTTTTATGATGTTGGGGTGGAGAGCGAAATTGCATGGAGGGGGCCCCAAGAAAATGTTTGCCCGTGGTCCAGTTAATTTTAAAGACGGCCCTGGTACTACCTACTAAAGAAACCCTTCATTTCTTTTAGTTCACATTAAAGTGAAGCTGTGCTTTAGCACGTGCAGGACAAAAGTGAGGTTTCTTCAGTATTGCTCCCAGCTGTTTGTACTTCCCTTAACATCCCCCACCCCCAATCAATCCTGACGCCAAGAGAGAAGCTCTGTATAACTTCCAATGCAGAATGTATTATTGATTACGCAGGGCTAAAGATACTTTAGTTAGTAAATTTAACAAAATTCACACCATGCCTATGCCAATTATATATTTTATCTAATAACTGGATAAGGCAGAACAGATATTGATGTTATCTTTGCATGGCTGAGCTCTTTAGTCAGCTAAAATAACTTTTCACGTGCAGAATTTCTGTACATTATTTTTATGTGTCGTATCTGATGTACACAGACTATAGAATTCAGTATTTGAAGCTGGGTACACATGGATCAAAAATCGTCTAGTTCAGCAGAGACCGTCCAAATTCCGACTCCTGTGTAGCCCTCCTAGTTCGACAAAGTCAATCTTCGGTCCTGCTGAACAACCTCCTTCGATCAGTGGTTTGCAGACAGTCAGCTGATCGGTGTATAGTGACAGTGGAGGTGTCCCGCTGTCAGAATACATAAGCACAGTGGAGGTAATTCCTGCATCTACCTTGCTTCTGTGGACGCGGGAAACTGTTCGTTTTTTGTGTACCCAATGGACCTGAACTCAAAATGTGAAAGCTTGCTATTGGGAGACTTTCAAAATATTAATTGTGCTTAAGCAGTACCCTGAAAAATGTACTTATTTATTATTTATTTTTTTGCTGGAATTCCTCCTTTAAAATTAGTTCACTTCCTGGTATCTGAGGGTGCACTGGTACTCCTATTCCTACATGCTTATAGCTGTATATCTGCAGTGTACGACACCACTGCGTCTGTCTTATATTTGGTATTGCTACTACGGTGTTGCTTACTGTTTTTCATGAAGCAAAGCTGTGCTTTTTTTTTTTTTTTTCTACCAAGATGGCCACCTCCACACATAGACACAATGACAGATCCATCAGTGCAGGAACTACTTTTGGGAATTTTATGTCAAGTCGCTTGCTAAATCGGTCCAATGTGAACGTGGTTAACCCCCAGTTTTAAGTACTTGCAGCATCTGATTTAATCACTTACTAAGTATGCAGCTGCTTTAGCTTAAATGGTTGCCTATGTTCCATTTTAAGCTAATGCCATGACTGCTGCCCCAGGTTTCCTGTTTCAGAGTGGTTCCTTTCTCTTGCATAATTAGTTGTCTTCCTGCACTGTTTTCATCAATAGAAACGCACAGCCTGGGATGGCAAGGCACTCTCCTGCCCCTCCCTCCTTTCTCCAAGCTAACAGACAGGTTGGAGACTGAATTGTCCACTGTTAACAGGAGCCACACTGCACTGTAAGTTGTAAACCGCAAGTGCTGGGGTAAGAATAGTAGCAAATAGTCTCCTGGGGATTTTTTATTTTATTTTAATTGTGCTCAGTGTGTTAAAGCAGAGTTCCACCCAAAAATGGAACTTCCCCGGATCAAATTCCTCACATTTGGCACCTTTTCAGGGGGAAGGGGGGAGCGGATACCTGTCAAATCCAGGTATTTGCTCCCATTTCTGGGGAGAGATCACTGCAATCTTGTGCAGCGAACTATGCAATGTCCGGCCCCTCCCCCCCTGCTGCCTTCTCTGAGACACATAGATCCCAGAAGACAGCAGGGACCGTTCAGAAAGTGCAGCGTGACTCGCACATGCGCAGTAGAAAACAGGCTGTGACGCTGTAAGGCTTCACTTCCGGTTTCCCTTGGTAAGGATGCCGGCGCCTGCACCCAGAGCCGAGGGACGGGTTGGCTTTGGGTGCCAACAGGCTCCCTGGACAGGTAAGTGTCCATATATTAAAAGTCAGCAGCTACAGTATTTGTAGCTGCTGACTTTACATTTTTTTTTTTTTTTTTTACCCAGGCGGACAGCGTTTAATACTACTTTAATGACACATTTCATTGTATCTTGGTTGCTTCAGGCCCAGCGTCATGCAACCAGTTCTAGGGTAGGTTGTTTTGAACAAACTTGCTGTAGTCCTCCTTGACTACAGGAGGTGCAGGCATGGCTCTTTGCAGGCCATTAGTGGTGGCACACATCACAGCTGTGTCATGCGAATGCTCTATTTGTTTCCACTGTAAAATATAATTACAGGGGCTTAGATAATAAATAATGGTGTTGGGAGCTGGAACATAAGCATCTAGTATTTGTATGCTGGTATGGTGATTTCTGAGACCCTGGGGACGTGGTCTAAAGAAATCTCCAAAGAACTGATCATTGCTATGGACCAGTTACAGCCTATGCCTGCTGCATTACATTATTGTGTTGACAGACTATATCCAGAATTTTTCCATGGCTTATTAGGACAGTCAGATTAGTTAAAAGGACAATAGGTGGGCTTAGTTCCAAAGTCAAGCCTTTAGACACAGGACACACCCAATATCAGAGGGTTTTCTGTATAATAACAATAATCACATTTTGTTGCCTGCTGGTAGAAAGGAATTTTAGGAGCATTTAGGATTATAAGTGTATAAGAAAATTGTGAAAGCTGTTGATGCAATTAGGCTGTGTTCAATGTAATACATTTATGTTAATCTCTTTGCAGATATACATGGCTTGCTAAGATGACAGCAAATACACGTCAGCAAGTTCTTGGTCTGTATCGCAAGATTTTCAGGATAGCAAGAAAATGGAAGTCTGCGTCTGCACTGGAGGAAGATACTACCAAAGAAAAACAGTATATAGTTGAAGAAGCCAGGCACTTGTTTCACAAAAATAAACACGTATGTATCCTACATTTTGAATTGGAAAGTTCTCTGTGTTTGTATAAGGTTACTTGCATATGGTTTGTGACAATATTCGGGCCGTTGATAGGTCGCATGGGGATCTCATACTAGGGCTGAAACAACAATCGACATAATCGATTATGAAAATAGTTGTCAACTCATTTTTCATAATCGACTAGTTGGTGAGCCGATTAGTTGGCCTGCATACAGAATGCATTATTATATACAGCTCAGTACACTACCCATACATGGCAGTAAGTGCCTGAGAACTTGTGAATGTGTGAGAAGCAATGCATCATGGTCCATGTAGTCCTGGGCAGGAGAAGGAAGAGTGATTCTGAGACAGAAGTTTTTTTTTTTTTTCCTGGGGCAATGTTTTTTTTTTGACATGTGAAAGAAAACCAGATGGCAAAGTCCCATGCAGGGGATATAAACAAGAACATAATACAGATTTTCACGTAAGAGCATAAGTAGAAATATGTAATAGGATTTAAACTATAAACCAACAGTGACCCTCAGGCCCAGGACCAGGGGCCAACACGAGATGCCTGAGCCTGCAGACTCAGGAGCTAAGGTGGACAGGGGCGCAGACGTATCCGCAATAACAGAGTAAGCAAAACCAAACTAAGCACAGGACACAAAAGAGGGACAAAGTGACAGGCTAGAGGCCAAGAAATAGAAGAAAGTGGTAGGACGGAAGAGAGGGGTAGGAAGAGAGGCGAAGAAGAGATAGTTCACCCAGGCTGGGGATGGGGCCAAGGTTATGCTAGTTTGGAAGGCCTAGGCTGGTTGGGTGTAAAGTTGGAAATGCATAGGACCACCAGACCCTTGACCAAAATTCCACAAGGCGGGGGCAGGACAACCAAATGTGCATTTCACCTCCTCGCTGACCGCACCCCCCAGGAAGCATCTATCATTATGGGATGGGCAGTGCGGACTGGAACCCAGTACCAGCGAAGGAGGACCTTGTAGGCAGCCTCCAGTGTGGCTGTGTTAAAGGAGCATTTTGCTATGCTGGACCAGGCTTTACTTCAGTCTGCGAGGTCAATGTGGGACAGGTCTCGTTCCGATTTGAGCACATAGGAAAGGGAGGTTGAGGTGCTGTTGGTATGGAGTGAGGAGTAAATCGCAGAAATGGCAACTGGACAGTGCAGACAGCTACACTTGAAGGCAGTCTTTTGGTACGGGAAGGTGTTGTGGTGCCGGAGGGAAGTTATTCAGTGCCGCAGCTGAAGATAGTGAAAGAGTTCGGCTGGAGGAGCTTTGTAGGTCTCTTGGATTGAGGACCATGTGCGGAAAGTGAGGGAACTAAAAGTGATGACCCTGTGAGAACCCATTGGCAGGCCACTACGAAAATACATTCAGTTGTTCTAGGCCTGGTGGGAACATGGGGTTGTTCAAGAGAGGGAGTAGTGGAAGGAACGGAGACATGAGGTTACCGGAGTACTGTATTGAGTCAAAAACATTTTTTTGTTTTTTTTTAACTTGCTTTGGGGCACTCTGAAGGCAGGGGGAGCCAGAAGCGCTGGTGGGGGACCCAAGAATAGTAGGATCGGGCTGCTCTGTGCAAAACCATTACACAGAGCAGGTAAGTAGGACAGGTTTAAAAAAAAATAAAAAAATTCCTTTTACAAGTAATTTAAGTTTAAAAAAAAATAAAAAAATTCCTTTTACAAGTAATTTAAGGGTTCTGTGCAGGGAAGATCTGGATCTGAACCCAAATAAGCTGGAGGCTGATAGATTGGAGGTAATGTAAGGCATTGCAATTACATTTTAAAGTAAAAGTTTACCAGTATTGTGCATTATATCTAAAGTGATTATATCTATGAAAAAAAAGTCAATTTTTAGTACTACTTTAATATAATAAATTTAAAAACAGTGCTAAGTGTCACATAGTAGTAGCTAAACTAGCCCACATTCCTAGAATACAAAATTGAAAGACAACTTTCCTCCAAGTGGGACTATCAGACAGGGCAGATAGCAAATGAGATATTGAGCGATGGTTTTAATGGTAAAGGTTAAAAGAATGGACACATGATTTTACAAATTATAGAAAATATATATAAAGAACATTCTCTGGATGCTTGGTATATATACAACACAGTTTGATATCACAATCAATAACCACACTTAGTCTGTTGAAATACAGGTGGATACAACAGGAGTACCCGACGGGTTTCAAGATTGCAGTGGTTGTCCTCTCTTCTTCAGGGGAATATGCGGTCACTGCAGGACGTATAAACTTCTGCAATTGATAAAAAGTATGGATGAGTGTACAATCGATATAGTACAAGTTAAAAATGAACCGGTTCCTGTACATATACGTCGGCAGAATGGCATGGCTGGGCAAAGTAACGTACCGGTACGTTACTTTGAATTTCCCACTGTGCGCGCGCCGCCGGGTCCCGTGGACTTAATCGCCACAGGGATACCCGCAATCGTGTCACGGAGCTCAAGAACGGGGAGATGCCGATGTAAACCGCATCTCCCCGTTCTGCCTGCAGCGATCAGTGTGGTGTCACACACAGCCACGCCCCCCAAACAGTTAGAAACACGCCCCTAGAAAATTGTCCGATGTGTCCGCCAATATGTCACAGTCACGATAAAAATTGCTGATCGCCGCCATTACTAGTAAAAAAAAAAATATTTATAAAAATGCCATAAAACTATCCCCTATTTTTGTAGACGCTATAACTTTTGCGCAAACCAATCAATATAAGCTCATTGCAGGGTTTTTTTTTTTGTTTTTTTTTTACCAAAAATATGTAGAAGAATACGTATCGGCCTAAACTGAGGAAAAAAACGTTTTTTTATGTATTTTTGGGGGATATTTATTATGGCAAAAAGTAAAAAATAATGTGTTTTTTTTTTTTTTTTTTAAATGGCGCTCTGTTTTTGTTTATAGCGCAAAAAATAAAAACCGCAGAGGTGATCAAATACCACCAAAAGATCTCTATTTGTGGGAAAAGAAGGACTTCAATTTTGTTTGGGAGCCACGTCGAACGACTGCGCAATTGTCAGTTAAAGCGACGCAGTGCCGAATCGCAAAAAACGCTGTGGTCAGGAAGGGGGTAAATCCTTCCGGGGCTGAAGTGGTTAACATACATATTATCACGCCATTCTTTATTAAGTATCATGGTTTGTGAAAACACTGACCGTGCAAACTGTATAACTTTTTGAGATATCATGCATCCAAATATGAAGGCTATTTAAAACATGCTGTGGCTGTTGACCCTTTCAACCCTCGGCTCGGCAGGCTGAAAAACACCGTCCGATAGTGCAGCAGGCACCAGAAAGGGGAAATGGTCCCTCACAGAGGACACCCCAGCATGGCCCTCTGAGACAGTTAACCTCGAGATATCCCCAAGCGACTGTAGTCGCTAAAAACAAACAGGATGATGGTTATTCATCTGATATATTAACCAGATCTTAAAATAACAACAAAAAAAATAAACCTCAAAAGACTAGGTAGATTATACAGTATATACAGGCATAATTAACGAGTGTATATATGCCAGTAGTATTCCATACGTGGTACTAAGGGGTGGCGGGGAAAGGGAATATGGGACACATGTATGCCAGATATATCAGTGTGTGTGTGTGTGTGTGTGTGTGTGTGTGTGTGTGTGTGTGTGTGTGTATGTATGTATGTATGTATGTATGTATATATATATATATATATATATATATATATATATATATATATATATATATATATATATATATATATATGTATGTATATGTATGAGAAAAAAAATTGAATGGGGTGAGGTTAATGAATCTAAATGTACCTGACCAGCCATTCACCAAAACCTGAGGGTGAGACGGAGGAGGACCCAATGATGCTGCCCAAACCACTTTGTACACCAGGAGAGTTGGAAAAGCCAGCAAGCGTCCGAACAAACGGCCTGCAGTCTAATGTAGAAAAAAGATCCAAATAAAGGGATTGAATGAGATTATAAAGCTGAAAGAAAATGAAATTAATATAATAGATTTATATCTCCCCTCCCCTCCTTCATATCACTTCTTGTCTGACTCCCAGTTAAAATACTCTGTATATACAACTAAACTGTGTGTGTATGTATGTATGTATGTGTATATATATGTGTGTGTGTGTGTGTGTGTGTGTGTGTGTATATGTATGTATGTATGTGATGATATAAAAAAAACATGCTGCTTGTA
>JAQSEC010004017.1:0-13320 GCA_028564925.1 Lithobates sylvaticus | reverse complement strand
TATAACAATTTGCACGGGCATATAAGTACATATATCACATACTCAGTGGAGCAGGTAATAAATTGCTTTATGTTGTACTTATTACCGGCCGTATCAAAAAAAGAGGATTGGCCATGTTGGATAAACTGGCAAGTCAGACATCCCCTTTTCTTACACTGGAAAATACCAGTTCTGTTGTCGAAATAGGACCTAATGTCCATGATTCTGTCAGGAACGGTGCTATTACCTGGATCGCCTGCTGGTGTCACAGAGAAGACTTTTTGGGACTCTTCCACTTTTACATGCACTGCCAGATCTAGGGCAGAATGGAGTGTCCGGAGGCCACTCCTTAGGGGGGGGAACTGTCAGGAACGGTGCTATTACCTGGATCGCCTGCTGGTGTCACTGTTTCCTTTGGCATCAAAGGGTGCAGTTCTGGTGGCCACCAGCAGGGGTCTCCCAGCCGATGGACATTGTCAGGAATGGTGTTATTCCCTGGATCGCCTGGTGGTGTCACTACTTCCTTCAACATCAAAGGGTGCAGTTCTGGTGGCCACCAGCGGGGGTCTCCCAGCAGATGGACATGCCAGGAATCAGGCTACACCTGTTGTGGATTTGCTGGGTATATAAGCCTGTCCTTCACTGAGGTTCAGTGCTTCAGTATTCCTTTCTGTAGCCCTGTCTTGCCTGTCTGAAACCTGATCCTGGACCTGAAACCTGTACCTGTAACCTGACCCGTTATCTGCTTCCTGCCCTGTCCTGGATGTTGTCCCCCTTACCTGGTTCCTGAGACCCGTCCCGTCTCCTGCCTTGATGTTCCCTTGCTTCCTGTTTCCCCCTTGGTCTCTCCTCCCTGCCTTGTATATATATATGTTCCATTTCCTTGAAGTTTATAGTTAGTTAGTTAGATTAGGGCTTGGGGGTTTGCAGTGTCATTTGTGTTCTTGCTTGTTTGTGGTTGCTGTGTTTATGTGTGTCTTTATTATTAATAAATATATCTTTATCACTACCTTTTGGAGCCTGATTCCTTTAGTGCAGCCCATCGATCTGTTCACTTGTGTTGGATGCCTGTGTTTAGGCTCCATCCCTAACAGAATACTGAAGCCATACTAACAGATCGGCTGCACTTGGGAATTGGGTCTGGACACTTGCTTTTGTCAAGGAAGATGCAGCTGGAAGATATTTTGTATCTTTCACTCCTGGCATTGGAAGAAAGAGATCTTTGTTATCAGACTTTGGGTGGCTATACTAGGGAGCAACTACTGGAGTGCAACCGTATAGCCCATGCTTTTGTTGATCAGGGCCATTTTCTTTTTGAGGACGTGCAGCCCCTGATCCAGATTTGTGCCGAGCTGGCCCTGCCCTGTATTCCTGAGGGCCGTGATGATTTCACTCCCCCTTTTGATATGAGTCAGGTTGTATCCCTAGTATGGCTTTTTGAAGATGATCCCGACGACTTTTTTGAGCACTACTCTGGCTGTTCCCCACAGGTGATTTCTGAATGCATTGTGTCTGCGCAGTCTTTTGTTAGACAGGGAAACTTGAATTCACAATTTGTACAACCCATACTTTCAGCATGGTCTGGCATGATGCAATTAGCCCCAGCCAAACAAACCACTTCTGCCATCAGACACCAGCCTACCCAAATGTATGTTTCCCCATCACCCATACCAAACCCAGTTGCCACCCAGTATACACTACTCCCAACCAAATATTCATATCCGGTCTCTTCTCCCTGTACCTATCCTGCATTTAACCCCCCTGCCTCTTCTCAGCTGCCTACAAATCCACAAATGTATGTTTCCCCATCACCCATGCCAAACTCAGTTGCCACCCAGTATACATTGCTGCTCCCAACCAAATATTCATATCCGGTCTCCTCTCCCTGTACCTATCCTGCATACAACTCCCCTACCTCTTCTCTGCCAAATCCCAACACTCCTTTCCTGTCTGCTGCACCCCCAACCTACAAAGCTTCAGCGACCAAGTCAAAGAAAAAACGAAAGTTCTTCCCGACCAAAACGATCCTGCCAGTAACCCAATCTGCCTCCACACCCACTAATCTGTCCCAGCCTGAAGCGCCAGAGTTCCAGCCGGAGGTGCCAGCAATCCAGCCTGAAGAGCCAGTACTAGCCTTCCAGCCTGATGTCCTGGTGCCAGCCCTCCAGCCTGATGTTCCAGCCTTCCAGCCTGATGTTCCAGCCCTCAAGCCTGATGTCCCAGCCTTCCAGTCTGATGTCCTGGTGCCGGCCTTCCAGCCTGATGTCTCAGCTTCCCAGTCTGATGTCCTGCTGCCAGTTTTCCAGTCTGATGACCCGCTGCCAGTTTTCCAGTCTGATGACCCGCTGCCAGTTTTCCAGTCTGATGACCCGCTGCCAGTTTTCCAGTCTGATGACCCGCTGCCAGGTTTCCAGTCTGATGACCCGCTGCCAGGTTTCCAGTCTGATGACCCGCTGCCAGGTTTCCAGTCTGATGATCCGCTGCCAGTTTTCCAGTCTGATGACCCGCTGCCAGTTTTCCAGTCTGATGACCCGCTGCCAGTTTTTCAGTCTGATGACCCGCTGCCAGTTTTCCAGTCTGATGACCCGCTGCCAGTTTTCCAGTCTGATGACCCGCTGCCAGTTTTCCAATCTGATGACCCGCTGCCAGTTTTCCAGTCTGCTGACCCGCTGCCAGCCCTCCATTTTGATGTGCCCGTGCCCGCTGCCCAGCTTGATGTGCCCGTGCCTGCTGCCCAGCTTGATGTGCCCGTGCCTGCTGCCCAGCTTGATGTGCCTGTGCCCGCTGCCCAGCTTGATGTGCCTGTGCCCGCTGCCCAGCTTGATGTGCCCGTGCCCGCTGCCCAGCTTGATGTGCCCGCTGCCCAGCTTGATGTGCCCGCTGCCCAGCTTGATGTGCCCGTGCCCGCTGCCCAGCTTGATGTGCCCGTGCCTGCTGCCAAGCCTGATGTGCCCGTGCCTGCTGCCCAGCCTGATGTGCCCGCGCCTGCTGCCCAGCCTGATGAGCCACTGTCTGCTGCCCAGCCTGAGGTGTTCCTGTCTGCTGCCCAGCCTGAGGTGTTCCTGTCTGCTGCCCAGCCCAAAGTGTTCCTGTCTGCTGCCCAGCTTGATGTGCCTGTTCCTGCTGCCCAGCTTGATGTGCCTGTTCCTGCTGCCCAGCTTGATGTGCCTGTTCCTGCTGCCCAGCTTGATGTGCCTGTTCCTGCTGCCCAGCTTGATGTGCCTGTTCCTGCTGCCCAGCCTGATGTGCCTGTTCCCGCTGCCCAGCCAAAAGTGCCCGTACATGCTGCCCAGCTTGATGTGCCTGTTCCTGCTGCCCAGCTTGATGTGCCTGTTCCTGCTGCCCAGCTTGATGTGCCTGTTCCTGCTGCCCAGCCTGATGTGCCTGTTCCCGCTGCCCAGCCAAAAGTGCCCATACCTGCTGCCCAGCTTGATGTGCCCGTTCCTGCTGCCCAGCTTGATGTGCATGTTCCTGCTGCCCAGCTTGATGTGCCTGTTCCTGCTGCCCAGCCTGATGTGCCTGTTCCCGCTGCCCAGCCTAAAGTGCCCGTACCTGCTGCCCAGCTTGATGTGCCCGTTCCTGCTGCCCAGCCTAAAGTGCCCGTGCCTACTGCCCAGCTTGATGTGCCTGTTCCTGCTTCCCAGCCTGATGTGTTCCTGTCTGCTGCACAGCCTGATGTGTTCCTGTCTGCTGCCCAGCCTGAGGTGTTCCTGTCTGCTGCCCAGCCTGATGAGTTCCTGTCTGCTGCCCAGCCTGATGAGTTCTTGTCTGCTGCCCAGCCTGATGAGTTCCTGTCTGCTGCCCAGCCTGATGAGTTCCTGTCTGCTGCCCAGCCTGATGAGTTCCTGTCTGCTGCCCAGCCTGATGAGTTCCTGTCTGCTGCCCAGCCTGATGAGTTCCTGTCTGCTGCCCAGCCTGATGAGTTCCTGTCTGCTGCCCAGCCAGATGAGTTCCTGTCTGCTGCCCAGCCTGATGAGTTCCTGTCTGCTGCCCAGCCTGATGAGTTCCTGTCTGCTGCCCAGCCTGATGAGTTCCTGTCTGCTGCCCAGCCTGATGAGTTCCTGTCTGCTGCCCAGCCTGATGAGTTCCTGTCTGCTGCCCAGCCTGATGAGTTCCTGTCTGCTGCCCAGCCTGATGAGTTCCTGTCCGCTGCCCAGCCTGATGAGTTCCTGTCCGCTGCCCAGCCTGATGAGTTCCTGTCCGCTGCCCAGCCTGATGAGTTCCTGTCCGCTGCCCAGCCTGATGAGTTCCTGTCCGCTGCCCAGCCTGATGAGTTCCTGTCCGCTGCCCAGCCTGATGAGTTCCTGTCCGCTGCCCAGCCTGATGACCCGAAGCTCGCTGCCCAGCCTGATGACCTGGTGCCCGCTGCCCAGCCTGATGACCCGGAGCCTGCTGCCCTGTCTGTTTTTATTTCCAGATCTAAACTTCCAGACCCTGGTGGTGGGGTACATGTCCCATTGTCGGACTCGGGTGGCACGCCTCCTAGTAGGTTAAGAGACTCTGGCCAGAGAGCGCAAGGAGGTCTGCCGTCACAGAGAAGACTTTTTGGGACTCTTCCACTTTTACATGCACTGCCAGATCTAGGGCAGAATGGAGTGTCCGGAGGCCACTCCTTAGGGGGGGAACTGTCAGGAACGGTGCTATTACCTGGATCGCCTGCTGGTGTCACTGTTTCCTTTGGCATCAAAGGGTGCAGTTCTGGTGGCCACCAGCAGGGGTCTCCCAGCCGATGGACATTGTCAGGAATGGTGTTATTCCCTGGATCGCCTGGTGGTGTCACTACTTCCTTCAACATCAAAGGGTGCAGTTCTGGTGGCCACCAGCGGGGGTCTCCCAGCAGATGGACATGCCAGGAATCAGGCTACACCTGTTGTGGATTTGCTGGGTATATAAGCCTGTCCTTCACTGAGGTTCAGTGCTTCAGTATTCCTTTCTGTAGCCCTGTCTTGCCTGTCTGAAACCTGATCCTGGACCTGAAACCTGTACCTGTACCTGTACCTGACCCGTTATCTGCTTCCTGCCCTGTCCTGGATGTTGTCCCCCTTACCTGGTTCCTGAGACCCGTCCCCTGTCTCCTGCCTTGATGTTCCCTTGCTTCCTGTTTCCCCCTTGGTCTCTCCTCCCTGCCTTGTATATATATATGTTCCATTTCCTTGAAGTTTATAGTTAGTTAGTTAGATTAGGGCTTGGGGGTTTGCAGTGTCATTTGTGTTCTTGCTTGTTTGTGGTTGCTGTGTTTATGTGTGTCTTTATTATTAATAAATATATCTTTATCACTACCTTTTGGAGCCTGATTCCTTTAGTGCAGCCCATCGATCTGTTCACTTGTGTTGGATGCCTGTGTTTAGGCTCCATCCCTAACAGATTCTCTCCTTTCGAGAATAATTACGTTTTCTCGGAGCAACAATGTTCTTCAGAGTACATGTTCTTTTAAATGTGATCTATGGCGCTGGGGTAGAATGGGTCCTAGTTTCGGATCCATATACAGAATATGCCAATGTTTCTTAACGACATTCTGAATGGATCTATATTGGCTGTTAAATTCGATGACATACCTAATTGTGTTAACATCTGGCTTTTTACGAATCTTGGGAAGTGGTACAGTTTCCAAAAACTTGGACATTTGCATCTGCACTAATTCTACAGGGTATCCCTTTTGCAAAAACTTGTTTTTTAGGGACAAACTCTGTGATTCATACTCCCCACAGTTGGTGCAGTTTCTTCTTAGCCTTTTAAATTGTCCACTTGGAATGTTGTTTATCCAAGAAGGATGGTGGCAACTCGTATAATGTAAGTACGAGTTGCCACTAGTGGATTTGCAATAGTTTTTTGTGCAAATAGACCTGCCTTCATGGTATAATACCAAGTCCAGAAACACTAGGTTGGTGGAATCTATCACATGTGTAAAACTGAGACCCAAAGTGTTGTCATTACAATGAGTAAGACATTACTCAAATGACTCAATACTCCCATTCCAGATGATCAAAATATCACCGATATAACACCCTAGGAACAGTATGTGTCTAGCAAAAGGGTTATGTGTCCATATATATCAATCTTCCCAATACCACATGATGATGTTGGCATATGAGGGGGCAAAGTTTGCTCCCATAGCTGGTCCATGTTTCTGAATGTAGAACTTGTCCTGGAACACAAAATAATTGAGCTCCAAAAACCAGTAGCATCAATCTGTGCCGGTCTATGATTCATATTGGGATCTTGGGGAAAAAATGTTGGAGTGCCTGTAGGCCTATACTGTGTGGAATTGAGGTGTAGAGGGAGACCACATCCAATGAGGCCCACAAGTAGTCTGTCTCCCATTCATAGTTCAGGAGTGTCTAAATCACGTGACCAGAATCCTTGATGTATGACAGTAAACCTGAGACTATGGGTTGTAGAAAGAAGTCAATATATTGAGATAGTCCAGAGGTAAAGCTATTGGGTCTACCTGGAGGACATACAGTGGACTTGTGAATCTTTGGCAGGTGATAAAAGTAGAGGGTACTGCACATGTGGGGCAGGAGGAACTGTTTCTCCCTTTTACATAATACCCCATCATTTGCAGCTCCCTCTACCAAAGATTTATATTCCACCTGGAACCCTGAGAAGGGGTCTCCTTTTAAGCTACTGTATGTCTTCTGGTCGAATAGTAAGCGATAAGTTGCTTTCTCATAATCCGTTCTGTCTTGAATAACCAGGCTCCCACACTTTTTAGCCTGTTTAATGACCAACCGGTTGTTATTCTTTAGGGTACTTAGAGCTGTACGTTCAGCACTAGACAAGTTAGAAGGACTTGAGGAATTGGTGTTACACAAGTTTAGTAGATCTCTGTAGGTAGCTTGATAATAAATCTCGACATAGGGACCTTTACAAGCTGAGGGGAAGAACATGCACTTAGATTTGATCCCTGTGTGAGCCACCTTAGGAATACCATAGTTTTCACATGGAATATGGTCAGGCAACCCATCATCCCATAGCTCCATGAGTGTTGCCAAAGTATCTTGCTGAATGAGTTCTTCAGCGTTATCAAAATTTGTAGCAACTGTTCCTGGTGCTATGGGTTTAGATTTGATCTTTAGCAATAAAATCTTTTGACAGTTTCTAATGAACCTATTTAAATCTTTGAATATGCCAAATTTAGTGGGCCCTATAGTTGGTGCAAACCCTAACCCTTTTGTTAATAACAGATGTTCAGCTGTGATTAATTGATGGGTAGAAAGGTTGAACATTTTTATAGTATTGACCTCAGTAGTTATTGGCTTTCCTTCCTTTCTTTTTTGTTTATGCTTACAAATTCGCCCTCCTCGTTTACCTCGTCTACATCTTCTATTTTTCTTTTACGAGGCTGGTTGGACAGTACTAAAAAATTATTAATCATAGTATTAGAGGCTTGCTCTGAACCAGTTATGTCCGCGCTCCCACCCTATAGAGGGCGATCCACTGGGTGGAAGCTGGTATGTGATGTAGCCTCTTTGGAGAAGATGATAAGATCCCTCACCAGAGCACTGTACCTATTATGAGGAATGGAAGGAAATTGAACAACTTGACAAAACGTTCAGACTTTCCAATCCCAGTACAGGGAACTTATGAGGGAGGGGTACAATAGGACAGCAAAAGCTTTGATTCCTGTCCCCTCAAAAACATTCCAGCCAGATCAAGAGCAAGAACAATTGTCTGTATAAACAATATCAGGCGCACATTATTTGGCAAGGACTGGTGGCATTGGCTGAGGTGTCCAACAGCAGTGCGCACTTGACAGAAGTTGAACCAGTGTGTGTATCCCATGACGCCTCATGGACACCTATAGTGACCTCTGTAAGGACAGCTATAATATGAAGGGGGCACAGTGCAATGCAAGAGAAGAGGGGCTGATGGAGCTGTGGACTTCACTACCCAGAGGACACAACAGAGTAGAAGAGATATTCTGGAGAGACCTGGGTCTTTTGCGGGAGGAAACCGAGCTGGACAGGCCGATGCCAGAGCTTTGCAGTGTGGGGACCCGAGGCTGCAGACCCAACACTGGGGTGCCTATGCCCACACTACAAAGGACACAGACCTGTTGCAGGTGACTGAGCAGAGCACTGGTGAGACACTGAGGGATTGCTTGCTGAGCTGGACTGGAGGTGGAAGAACCTGTTGCTGTGAGTGTCTACTGCAAGGGAGAACCAGCGAGGACCAGAGCTTAGAGACTGAGCCTTGTGAGGACCTGTTTGGGAGGAGTGAGTCACCAGGTCCCAGGTACCTGAGGACAGCAGATCGCCAAGTGATCTGGACCAGATTACCGTGTACAAGGAAGGGTGAGCTGAATGACCTGTCCTTATCTTGACACTGAAACAATCAATGCAATGGAGACTGCTCCTTGTATAGTAGCCGATCAGCAATTTCATTGCACACTCTTAAAGGGACAGTTACACATGCACCACATTACAGAAGGGTCCCAATGATAGCTGGCTAATATTGACAATCGGTTGCCACGTACTTGTAGTTCCCTCCAGGGATACCCCTTTGTTAGGAACGCATACACCCACCTGCTTTTGGGGCTGTATGTGTAGTATGCACACAAGTACCTTTATTTTTGTATTAGTTAATGCTGATACTTGTAACCCTGTTTTAGTTTGGTTTAGCATCACAACATTTCAGTAGATTGCCATCAATGTTCACATTATCTAGTACAATATCTTTAAACTGATTCAAATTGTCTGTTCATGGTTTCATGCATTGTTTAACTGCATTACCATAATACATAATTTCAGTCTATTATCCGGTTGTTAGTGGCCTATTTTCTAGTCAAGTGTAGTATTATAGAGTGATAGCATATTAACTTTTAAGTTACACAGGTGTGTCAATGGGGTCTGGGCAGTTTAAAGATTTGCGACAGAACAGAGAACCCATCATATCTTGCAGGTGTAAGGCTACAAAGTGATAATGAAAATATTCTTGGTGACCTATCTTTGCTCATGACGGAGACCCTTGACCCAACTGAACATAAATTTGTGTAACTGGGTTCTTATCTCAGGTATTTAGCTGCTGAACTCATTGACTTCTATAACATTAACTACATAACCGTGGCTGCCTGAATCTGATGTACTGTGACTAATGGTTCCATAAACCATAAGTCGCTTAACACCCACGGGTTTTCTTAGTTGTTTATCTGGTTACAAGGGTCTTTATGATGTCTGTAAAGAAAATCAATAGTTTGTACTTCATTCAAAGTCTATGACAAATCACTGTGTGTTAATTAAAATGTAAATATGTTAACCTTTTGCAGTTTGACCACAACTTATATTTTACTATGGGTCCACAGTTACAAAATATTCATATGCAATATATCTACATGAATAAAGGAAGGAGATTTTTTAAATGTTATTTTTTAAATTCTTAGCATATTATTGGCAACATTTTTAACCACTTCCGGGCCAGCCGCCGCAGTTGAACTGTGGCAGCTTTGCTCCCCTGGGCGAACCGCCATAACTGCACGTCGGCCCTTTAAGATGCTGTAGGAGGTGCGTGCCGGCAGCGTGTTCCCAGAGCCGATGCGAGTGACCAGCGGGCGTGATGACCACCGGGCACCCGCGATTGCTTGTGACAGAGCGAGAACCGGGATCTGTGTGTAAACACACAAATCCCAGTTCTCTCAGGGGAGAGGAGAGAGATTGTGTGTTCATACTAAGTATGAACACCGATCTCTCTCCTCCCCTAGTCAGTCCCATCCCCCCTACAGTTAGAACACACCTAGGAAACACAGTTAACCCCTTGATCGCCCCCTAGTGTTAACCCCTTTCCTGCCAGTGACATTTATACAGTAATCAGTGCATTTTTATAGTACTGAACACTGTATAATTGTCAATGGTCTCAAAAATGTGTCAAAAGTGTCCAATTTGTCTGCCGTAATATATTGCAGTCCCGATAAAAATCGTCGATCACCGCCATTACTAGTAAAAAAGATAATAATAATAAAAATGCCATAAATCTAGCCCCTATTTTGTAGACGCTACAACTTTTGCGCAATCCAATCAATATACGCTTATTGCGATTTTTTTTACCAAAAATATGTAGATGAATACATATCAGCCTAAACTGAGGAAAACATTTTTTTTCCTTTCTAAAATTGAGACATTTATTATAGCAAAAAGTAAAAAATATTGTGTTTTCAAAATTATCGCTCTTCTTTTGTTTATAACGCAAAAAATAAAAACCGCAGAGGTGATCAAATACCACAAAAAGAAAGCTCTATTTGTGGGGAAAAAAAAGACATCAATTTTGTTGGGGTACAGCATTGCGCAATTGTCAGTTAAAGCGACGCAGTGCCGTATTGCAAAAAAATGGCCTGGTCATTGAGCAGCCCTATCTTCTGGGGCTGAAGTGCTTAAAACACAAAGCCCTTTTGAAAGTACATCTCAGTCAAAGTTTGAAATATTCCAATTATTTTAGAAAAAAAGTTTAATCTCCTTGCCCACTATTCTCACCACATTGTACATTACACTTATTGTTGCAGGGGAAACATAAAATGTAGATTTGCACACGGATACATGTATATAAACTATAAAATAAGCTGCTGAACATGGGTTGTGTTGTATATTAAAATATGTGACACAATGAAAAAATTAATAATGTTTTCAATAATTTAGAGATCCCTCTGCTTTTATGGTTCTCTGAAGAAGTGATCTTTGTATCATGAAACGTGTTACAGTAGTAATCATAAATGGTGTGTATTTCTATGCTGTGATCTAGAACTTCTGTGCTTCTAAGGAGTGAGCCTTATCTGTGATTCTGTGCTTTTTTGACACCGCTTGTGGGCCTCCTGAGGTCTTCTGTTTGATCTGCTCCACTCCAGGGGCTGTTTTTTCCCAGCATAGGTTCTTGTGCATTTGTCACCCCATAGCCTAAACCAGGCTAGTCCAGAGTTCGGCCAATTGCGAAGTTTCGAACAGCCGACTGGTAATTTGAACATATACAGTATTTCACAAAAGTGAGTACACCCCTCACATTTTTGTAAATATTTTATTATATCTTTTCATGTGACAACACTGAAGAAATTACACTTTGCTACAATGTAAAGTAGTGAGTGTACAGCTTGTATAACAGTGTAAATTTGCTGTCCCCTCAAAATAACTCAACACACAGCCATTAATGTCTAAACCGCTGGCAACAAAAGTGAGTACACCCCTAAGTGAAAATGTCCAACTTGGGCCCAAATAGCCACCCCCATGTCATGTGATTCGTTAGTGTTACAGGGTCTCAATTGTAAATTGGGAGCAGGTGTGTTAAATTTGGTGTGATCGCTCTCATGCTCTCATACTGGTCACTGGAAGTTCAACATGGCACCCCATGGAAAAGAAATCTCTGAGGATCTGAAAAAAATAATTGTTGCTCTACATAAAGAATGCCTAGGCTATAAGAAGATTGCTAAGACCCTGAAACTGAGCTGCACCACGGTGGCCAAGATCATACAGCAGTTTAACAGTTTTCTCAGCATCATATCTAGAGGTTGTCTTTGGAAAATAGACGTATGAATGCTGCCAGAATTGCTGCAGAGGTTAAAGGGGTGGGGGGTCAGCCTGTCGGTGCTCAGACCATACGCCGCACACTGCATCAAATTGGTCTGCATGGCTGTCGTCCAAGAGGGAAGCCTCTTCTAAAGATGATGCACAAGAAAGCCCGCAAACAGTTTGCTGATGACAAGCAGACTAAGGACGTGGATTACTGGAACTATGTCCTGTGGTCTAATGAGACCAAGATAAACTTATATGGTTCAGATGGTGTCAAGCATGTGGCAGCAACCAGGTGAGGAGTACAAAGGCAAGTGTGTCTTGCCTACAGCCAAGCATGGTGGTGGGAGTGTCATGGTCTGGGGCTGCATGAGTGCTGCCGGCACTGGAGAGCTACAGTTCATTGAGGGAACCATGAATGTCAACATGTACTGTGATATACTGAAGCAGAGCATGATCCCCTCACTTCGGAGACTGGGCCGGAGGGCAGTATTCCAACATGATAACGACCCCAAACACACCCCCAAGACGACCACTGCCTTGCTAAAGAAGCTGAGGGTAAAGGTGATGGACTGGCCAAACATGTCTCCAGACCTAAACCCTATTGAGCATCTGTGAGGCATCCTCAAATGGAAGGTGGAGGAGCGCAAGGTCTCCAACATCCACCAGCTCTGTAAAGTCATCATGGAGAAGTGGAAGAGGACTCCAGTGGCAGCTGTGGTCTCAGAAACTCACCTGTTGTGGTGACAATTTCACCCACTTCATAAACCTCTCCCTCCACATCCTCTGCTTGTGGTTTTGGGATTTCCCCTTTTTTAGGAGGTGGGGGTCCCTGGTGTCCTCAGATGTCCTGAGTCTTTTCTCCCCTATGTGAATAAAAAATAGGTATACTTAGCACATAGATATTCGAGGGCAGAAATAGGAATATGAAATATTGCTTAGAAGTGTCGTACAATTGTCTGTTTTGGCAGAGTTACACGTTGAAGAACATATTTTTCCTTTCTAAAGCTGAAATACTTACCTTTTTTTGCTAAAGTTTTATGGAGACACCCCTAGTATCCACTGGAGCACCTGTGTGGGACACCCTATAAAGTTTGTTCTGGTGTCCCACACTAGTGCTCCTGCGTCCAGATGTGTAAACAGCTGCTGAGTGTCCTCTCCTTACACTGAATCAAGTTTACATTTCATTCAAGTTACAAACCCATCTAGACAACAAACTTATTTTAATACAAATAGGCATGAACAAATTTAGTTAACCTGTATCTGCCAAAAACATCTTATAAGTTGGCGAACGAACAATGTTTCCTACGACCGATTACTGTGCCCATGAACATGAAAGTTGCCATTTTAAAATATACAACAGTAAAGAAAAGCACATGGAGCAGCATGCCAATAACAATAATAATAGAAACACAGGACAAATACTTTTTAGTAGCAGTTTCTTGATCTTTCTGTACTGATCGTGCTCCCTCAATTTGAGGTCTGACAATCGTTTCCTCAGTTGATCCTTGGATCGCCGTACCCCAAAATTCCTGTGCAGACTCTTCACAACTTTAGGCATGATCTTGGCCTTTCTCACATTTGGGTTTGGGTAAGGTCCATACTTCCCATCATAGTCGGCCCTCTTCAAGATGTCCACCATCTCTATAAAAGACATATTTGAGGCCTTCAATATCCTCCGGTATTGTGACGTTCGTGGCACCGGGCTTTCGCTCTCCTCTGCATGCACCTGTTGTCTCTCCGCCATGTGCTCTCCCACTGCGCCTAAAGAGAAGGGGTGGGGAATATACTAGAAAGAACGTCAGGGGCTGGCAGAGTTTCACGTATGCGCAGTGTATATAAAGCGGAAACG
>JAQSEC010003121.1:0-13234 GCA_028564925.1 Lithobates sylvaticus | reverse complement strand
ATTTGGTGGGACACAGGCTGCATTTGGTGGGACACAGGCTGTATTTGGTGGGACACAGGCTGTATTTGTGGGACACAGGCTGCATTTGGTGGGACACAGGCTGCATTTGGTGGGACACAGGCTGTATTTGGTGGGACACAGGCTGTATTTGGTGGACACAGGCTGTATTTGGTGGGACACAGGCTGTATTTGGTGGGACACAGGCTGTATTTGGTGGGACACAGGCTGTATTTGTGGACACAGGCTGTATTTGGTGGGACACACAGGCTGTGCATTGGTGGGGGACACAGGCTGCTGGTGGGATTTTTGGTGGGACACAGGCTGCATTTGGTGGGACACAGGCTGCATTTGGTGGACACAGGCTGTATTTGGTGGGACACAGGCTGTATTTGGTGGTGGGACACAGGCTGCATTTGGTGGGACACAGGCTGTATTTGGTGGACACAGGCTGTATTTGGTGGGACACAGGCTGCATTTGGTGGGACACAGGCTGCATTTGGTGGGACACAGGCTGCATTTGGTGGTGGGACACAGGCTGTATTTGGTGGACACAGGCTGTATTTGGTGGGACACAGGCTGTATTTGGGACACAGGCTGGGGGACACAGGCTGCATTTGGTGGGACACAGGCTGCATTTGGTGGGACACAGGCTGCATTTGGTGGACACAGGCTGTATTTGGTGGGACACAGGCTGCATTTGGTGGACACAGGCTTGGTGGGACACAGGCTGTATTTGGTGGGACACAGACACAGGCTGCATTTGGTGGACACAGGCTTTGGGAGGCTGCATTTGGTGGGACACAGGCTGGGACACAGGCTGCATTTGGTGGGACACAGGCTGTATTTGGTGGGACACAGGCTGCATTTGGTGGACACAGGCTGCATTTGGTGGGACACAGGCTGCATTTGGTGGACACAGGCTGTATTTGGGCTGGGTGGACACAGGCTGTATTTGGTGGGACACAGGCTGCATTTGGTGGGACACAGGCTGCATTTGGTGGACACAGGCTGTATTTGGTGGGACACAGGCTGTATTTGGTGGGACACAGGCTGTATTTGGTGGGACACAGGCTGTATTTGGTGGACACAGGCTGTATTTGTGGGACACAGGCTGCATTTGGTGGGTCACAGGCTGGGTGGGACACAGGCTGCATTTGGTGGACACAGGCTGCATTTGGTGGTGGACACAGGCTGCATTTGGTGGGACACAGGCTGCATTTGGTGGGACACAGGCTGTATTTGGTGGGACACAGGCTGTATTTGGTGGACACAGGCTGTATTTGGTGGGACACAGGCTGCATTTGGTGGGACACAGGCTGCTTTTGGTGGGATTTTGTGGGACACAGGCTGTATTTGGTGGACACAGGCTGTATTTGGTGGACACAGGCTGCATTTGGTGGGACACAGGCTGCATTTGGTGGACACAGGCTGTATTTGGTGGGGACACAGGTGCATTTTTGTGGGACACAGGCTGCATTTGGTGGGACACAGGCATTTGGTGGGACACAGGTGGGACACAGGCTGCATTTGGTGGTGCTGCATTTGGTGGACACAGGCTGTATTGGGGGTGGACACAGGCTGCATTTGGTGGGACACAGGCTGGTGGACACAGGCTGCATTTGGTGGACACAGGCTGTATTTGGTGGACACAGGCTGCATTTGGTGGTGCATTTGGTGGACACAGGCTGTATTTGGTGGACACAGGCTGTATTTGGTGGGACACAGGCTGTATTTGGTGGGACACAGGCTGGCATTTGGTGGACACAGGCTGCATTTGGTGGGCTGCATTTTGGGGGGACACAGGCTGTATTTGGTGGGACACAGGCTTTTGGTGGGACACAGGCTGGGTGGGACACAGGCTGCATTTTTGGTGGGACACAGGCTGTATTTGGTGGGACACAGGCTGTATTTGGTGGGACACAGGCTGTATTTGGTGGGACACAGGCTGTATTTGGTGGGACACAGCTGTATTTGGTGGACACAGGCTGTATTTGGTGGGACACAGGCTGTATTTGGTGGACACAGGCTGTGTTTGGTGGGACACAGGCTGCACAGTATTTGGTGGGACACAGGCTGTATTTGGTGGGACACAGGCTGGTGGGACACAGGCTGCATTTGGTGGACACAGGCTGTATTTGGTGGGACACAGGCTTTGGTGGACATTTGGTGGACACAGGCTGCACATTTGGTGGGGACACATGCTGTATTTGGTAGGACACAGGCTGTATTTGGTGGGACACAGGCTGCATTTGGTGGGACACAGGCTGTATTTGGTGGACACAGGCTGACATTTATTTGTGGACACAGGCTGCATTTGGTGGGGATGGACACAGGCTGTATTTGGTGGACACAGGCTGTATTTGGTGGGACACAGGCTGTATTTGGTGGGACACAGGCTGTATTTGGTGGGACACAGGCTGCATTTGGTGGGACACAGGCTGCATTTGGTGGGGGACACAGGCTGTATTTTGGTGGACACAGGCTGTATTTGGTGGGACACAGGCTGTATTTGGTGGACGGGTGGACACAGCTGGGCATTTGGTGGGACACAGGCTGTATTTGGTGGACACATTTGGTGGGACACAGGCTGTATTTGGTGGGACACAGTATGCATTTGGTGGGACACAGGCGGCATTTGGTGGACACAGGCTGCATTTGGTGGACACAGGCTTCATTTGGTGGGACACATGCTGCATTTGGTGGGACACAGGCTGTGTATTTTTGGTGGACACAGGCTGTATTAGGTGGGACACAGGCATTTGCATTTTGGTGTGATACAGGATGCATTTGATGGGTCACAATCTGTATTTGGTGGACACAAAGGCTGCATTTGGGAAGGACACACAGGCTGTATTTGGTGGACACAAGCTGTACATGGTGGGACACAAGCGGCATTTGGTGGGACACAGGCTGCATTTGGTGGGACACAGGCTGTATTTGGTGGACACAGGCTGCATTTTTTGGTGGACACAGGCTGCATTTGGTGAGACACAGGCTGCATTTGATTGACACAGGCTGTATTTGGTGGACACAGGCTGCATTTGGTGAACACAGGCAGCATTTGGTGGACACAGGCTGCATTTGGTGGGACACAGGCTGTATTTGGTGGGACACATGGCTGCATTTTTTGGACACAGGCTGCATTTGGGGGACACATGCTGCATTTGGTAGGACACAGGCTGTATTTGGTGGGACACAGGCTGTATTTGGTGGGACACAGTATGCATTTGATGGGACACAGGCTGTATTTGGTGGACACAGGCTGTATTTGGTGGACACAGGCTGCATTTGGTGGGACACAGGCTGCATTTGCATTTTGCATTTGGTGGGACAAATGCATTTGCACAGGCTTATTTGTGGGACACAGGCTGCATTTGGTGGACACAGGGTGGGACACAGGCTGCATTTGGTGGACACAGGCTGTATTTGGTGGACACAGGCAGGCTGTATTTGGTGGGACACAGGCTGCATTTTGGGGACAAAGGCGGCATTTGGTGGGACACACAGGCTGTATTTGGTGGACACAGGCTGGGTGGACACAGGCTGCATTTGGTGGGACACAGGCTGCATTTGGTGGACACACAGGCTGTATTTGGTGGGACACAGGCTGTATTTGGTGGGGGACAGGCTGCAGGTTGCATTTGGTGGACACAGGCTGCATTTGGTGGTACATTTTGGTGGGACACAGGCTGTATTTTATGTACTTGGTGGGACACAGGCTGCATTTGGTGGGACACAGGCTGCATTTGGTGGACACAGGCTGCATTTGGACACAGGCTGGTGGACACAGGCTGCATTTGGTGGGACACATGCTGCATTTGGTGGGACACAGGCTGTATTTAGTGGACACAGGCTGTATTAGGTGGGACACAGGCTGCATTTGGTGGGGACACAGGCTGCATTTGGTGGACACAGGCTGTATTTGGTGGACACAGGCTGCATTTGGTGGACGCAGGCTGCATTTGGGGGACACATGCTGCCTTTGGTGGGACACAGGCTGTGTTTGGTGTACACAGGCTGTATTTGGTGGGACACAGGCTGTATTTGGTGGGACACTGTATGCATTTGGTGGGACACAGGCTACATTTGGTGGTACACAGGCTGTATTTGGTGGACACAGGTGGCATTTGGTGGGACACAGGCCTGTATTTGGTGGACACAGGCTGTATTTGGTGGGACAAAGGCTGAATTTGTTGGACACAGGCTGTGTTTGGTGGGCACAGGCAGTATTTGGTGGGACACAGACTGCATTTGGTGGACACAGGCTGTATTTGGTGGGACACAGGCTGCATTTGGTTGACACAGGCGCCATTTGGTGGGACACATGCTGGATTTGGTAGGACACAGGCTGTATTTGGTGGGACACAGGCTATATTTGGTGGGACACAGGCTGAATTTGATGGACACAATTTTGCATTTGGTGGGAAAAAGGCTGTATTTGGTGGACACAGGCTGTATTTGGTGGGACAGGCTGTATTTGGTGGGACACAGGCTGCATTTGGTGGGACACAGGCTGCATTTGGTGGTACACACAGGCTGTATTTGGTGGACACAGGCTGTATTTGGTGGACACAAGCTGTACTTGGTGGGACACAGGCGGCATTTGGTGGGACACAGGCTGTATTTGGTGGGACACAGTATGCATTTGATGGGACACAGGCTGCATTTGGTGGACACAGGCTGCATTTGGTGGACACAGGCTTCATTTGGTGGGGGACACATGCTGCATTTGGTGGTGGACACAGGCTGTATTTAGTGGACACAGGCTGTATTAGGTGGGACACAGGCAGCATTTGGTGTGATACAGGATGCATTTGATGGGTCACAATCTGTATTTGGTGGGACAAAGGCTGCATTTGAAGGACACAGGCTGTATTTGGTGGACACAAGCTGTACGTGGTGGGACACAAGCGGCATTTGGTGGGACACAGGCTGCATTTGGTGGGACACAGTCTGTATTTGGTGGACACAGGCTGCATTTTATGGAAAACAGGCTGCATTTGGTGAGACAAAGGCTGCATTTGATTGACACAGGCTGTATTTGGTGGACACAGGCTGCATTTGGTGAACACAGGCAGCATTTGGTAGGACACAGGCCACATTTGGTGGGAAACAGGCTGTATTTGGTGGGACACATGTTGCATTTTTTAGACACAGGCTGCATTTGGGGCCACATGCTGCATTTGGTAGGACACAGGCTGTATTTGGTGGGACACAGGCTGTATTTGCTGGGACACAGTATGCATTTGATGGGACACAGGCTGTATTTGGTGGACACAGGCTGTATTTGGTGGACACAGGCTGCATTTGGTGGGACACAGGCTGCATTTGATGGACAAATTTTGCATTTGGTGGGAAAAAGGCTGTATTTGGTGGACACAGGCTGTATTTGGTGGGACGCAGGCTGTATTTGGTGGGACGCAGGCTGTATTTGGTGGGACACAGGCTGTATGCATTTGGTGGGACACAGGCTGCATTTGGTGGACACAGGCTGTATTTGGTGGACACAAGCTGTACTTGGTGGGACACAGGCGGCTTTTGGTTGGACACAGGCTGGATTTGGTGGGACACAGTATGCAATTTGGTGGGACACAGGCGGCATTTGGTGGACACAGGCTGCATTTGGTGGACACAGGCTTCATTTGGTGGGACACATGCTGCATTTGGTGGGACACAGGCTGTATTTAGTGGACACAGGCTGTATTAGGTGGGACACAGGCTGTATTTGGTGGGACACAGGCTGCATTTGATGGACACAGGCTGTATTTGGTGGACACAGGCTGCATTTGGTGGACGCAGGCTGCATTTGGGGGACACATGCTGCCTTTGGTAGGACACAGGCTGTGTTTGGTGGACACAGGCTGTATTTGGTGGGACACAGGCTGTATTTGGTGGGGACACAGGCTGTATGCATTTGGTGGGACACAGGCTACATTTGGTGGTACACAGGCTGCATTTGGTGGACACAGGCTGTATTTGGTGGGACACAGGCTGCATTTGGTGGGACACAGGCTGAAATTGGTGGGACACAGGCTGTATTTGGTGGGACACAGGCTGTATTTGGTGGACACAGGCTGTATTTGGTGGACACAAGCTGTACATGGTGGGACACAGGCTATATTTGGTGGGACACAGGCTGCATTTAGTGGGACACAGGCTGCATTTGGTGGGGACACAGGCTGCATTTGGTGGGACACAGGCTGTATTTGGTGGACACAGGCTGCATTTGGTGGGACACAGTCTGCATTTTATGGGACACAGGTGGACTGCATTTGTGTGGACACAGGCTGTATTTGGTGGGACACAGGCTGCATTTGGTGGACACAGGCTGTATTTGGTGGGACACAGGCTGCATTTGGTGGTCACAGGCACAGGCTGCATTTGGTGGGACAAAGGCTGTTTTGGTGGGACACAGGCTGTATTTGGTGGGACACAGGCTGTATTTGGTGGTGGCTGCATTTGGTGGGACACAGGCTGCATTTGGTGGGACACAGGCTGCATTTGGTGGACACAGGCTGTATTTGGTGGACACAGGCTGCATTTGGTGACACAGGCTGCATTTGGTGGACACACACAGCATTTGGTGGCTTTGTACACAGGCTGTATTTGGTGGACACAGGCTGCATTTGGTGGGACACAGGCTGCAGGCTTTGCATTTGGACACAGGCTGCATTTGGTGGTGGGACACAGGCTGCATTTGGTGGACACAGGCTGTATTTGGTGGGACACAGGCACAGGCTGCATTTGGTGGACACAGGCATTTGGTGGACACAGGCTGCATTTGGTGGACACAGGCTGCATTTGGTGGACACAGGTGTATTTGGTGGACACACAGGGGACACAGGCTGTATTTGGTGGACACAGGCTGTATTTGGTGGGACACAGGCTGCATTTGGTGGGACACAGGCTGTATTTGGTGGACACAGGCTGTATTTGGTGGACACAGGCTGTTTTGGTGGGACACAGGCTGCATTTGGTGGGACACAGGCTGCATTTGGTGGGACACAGGCTGGCATTTGGTGGGACACAGGCTGTATTTGGTTTGGTGGGACACAGGCTGCATTTGGTGGGACATGGCTGTATTTGGTGGGACACAGGCTGCATTTGGTGGGACAGGCTGTTTTGTGGGGACACAGGCTGTATTTTGGTGGTGGACACAGGCTGTATTTGGTGGGCACACAGGCTGTAGGCAGGCATTTGGTGGGGGACACAGGCTGCATTTGGTGGGACACAGGCTGCATTTGGTGGGTGGGACACACTGTATTTGGTGGGACACAGGCTGTATTTGGTGGGGACACAGGCTGCATTTGGTGGACACAGGCTGCATTTGGTGGGACACAGGCTGCATTTGGTGGGACACAGGCTGTATTTGGTGGGGGGGCACAGGCTGCATTTGGTGGGACACAGGCTGTATTTGGTGGACACAGGCTGTATTTGGTGGACACAGGCTGTATTTGGTGGGGGACACACAGCTGCAGGCTGTATTTGGTGGACACAGGCTGGCTGTTTTGGTGGGACACAGTGGGACACAGGCTGTATTTGGTGGACACAGGCTGTATTTGGTGGGACACAGGCTGCATTTGGGGGGACACAGGCTGCATTTGGTGGGACACAGGCTGCATTTGGTGGACACAGGCTGTATTTGGTGGACACAGGCTGCATTTGGTGGGGGACACAGGCTGGCATTTGGTGGGGACACAGGCTGTATTTTGTGGACACAGGCTGTATTTGGTGGGTGGGACACAGGCTGCATTTGGTGGACACAGGCTGCATTTGGTGGGACACAGGTGGCATTTGGTGGACACAGGCTGAATTTGGTGGGACACAGGCTGTATTTTGGTGGACACAGGCTGTATTTGGTGGGACATGTGCTGTATTTGGTAGGACACAGGCTGTATTTGGTGGGACACAGGCAAGGCTGAATTTGGTGGGACACAGGCTGTATTTGGTGGACAGAGGCAGTATTTGGTGGGACACAGGCTGCATTTGGTGGGACACAGGCTGCATTTGGTTGGGCACACGCTGTATTTGGTGGGACACAGGCTGTATTTTGGGGGACACAGGCTGTTTTTGATGGACACAGGCTGCATTTGGTGGGACACAGGAAAGGCGGCATTTGGTGGGACACAGGCTGTATTTGGTGGACACAGGCTGTATTTGGTGGAAACAGGCTGTATTTGGTGGAACACAGGCTGTATTTGGTGGAACACAGGCTGTATTTGGTGGACACACGCTGTATTTAGTGGACACAGGCTGTATTTGCTGGAACACAGGCTGCATTTGGTGGGGCACAGACTGCATTTGGTGGACACAGGTTGTATTTGGTGGGACACAGGCTGCATTTTGTTGACATAGGCAGCAATTGGTGGGACACATGCTGTATTTGGTAGGACACAGGCTGTATTTGGTGGGACAAAGGCTGAATTTGGTGGACACAGGCTGTATTTGGTGGGACACAGGCTGCATTTGGTGGACACAGACTGCATTTGGTGGGACACAGGCTGTATTTGGTGGGAAAAAGGCTGTATTTGGTGGACACAGGCTGTATTTGGTGGGACGCAGGCTGTATTTGGTGGGACACAGTATGCATTTGGTGGGACACAGGCTGCATTTGGTGGACACAGGCTGTATTCGGTGGACACAAGCTGTACTTGGTGGGACACAGGCGGCTTTTGGTGGGACACAGGCTGGATTTGGTGGGACACAGTATGCATTTGGTGGGACACAGGCTGCATTTGGTGGACACAGGCTGCATTTGGTGGACACAGGCTTCATTTGGTGGGACACATGCTGCATTTGGTGGGACACAGGCTGTATTTAGTGGACACAGGCTGTATTAGGTGGGACACAGGCAGCATCTGGTGTGATACAGAATGCATTTGATGGGTCACAATCTGCATTTGGTGGGACAAAGGCTGCATTTGAAGGACACAGGCTGTATTTGGTGGACACATGCTGTATTTGGTGGACACAGGCTGCATTTGGTGGACACAGGCTGCATTTGGTGGACACAGGCTGTATTTGGTAGACACAGGCTGCATTTGGTGAACACAGGCAGCATTTGGTAGGACACAGGCCACATTTGGTGGGAAAAGGGAAAAAGGGGGGAGGGAGGTTTGTTCATATAGCTTGGGTAGGTACTATTTAGCTGTGATACTCAATGTTCAACCCCTGGCCATATGTATCTAAAAAGAAGGAGTATCTCCAAAGAAAGAGATAAAAAAGTGGGGCTTTTTGAACAAGGGTGTCAAATTGCAGAAAAGGTCACTTAGTCATATGTTTTTAAATTAATATATCAAATTTATTAGTGATAATACATATAGTAACCATTTACCCAATCAAGTATAAATACCATGATACCTATGGAGAAACACAATCCTGGTTACATAAAAAAGTCACCGTGCTGGCCAAAATATTCCAGAACAAGTGACTGAGGACAACTGGGGGGACAAAACGACATATAACAAAGACTATACAAAAAACACCGTACGGATGCCAGAGGAACATTCGTGTCAAGCCTAACATAAGCTGAAATCAGCATTCGCTATCATATTCAATACGTATAGACGAAAAGGGGAAAATGTCACCCGAAAAAAAAATATATTATGGTAGGCTGTCACGAATGCCCCCTGGGGGCTCGAGCCTGTCGTGGGAAAAGAGGGAAAGGGGAGAAGGGGAGATGGAAAGGGAAAATATATCACAAAACAGTATTGCTGGTCAATTAGCTTTTCCTTATTGTAACGAAATGATGTGTATTTTCCTTTAAAGCAAGTTGCAGAGGTACATGGTTGTTAAAGTAATGAAAAGTCCTATGAACTGTAATGGAGATAGTTGCCGTTGTCCAAAAACAATGATTGTATATAGAGTGAAGTTTAGTGTAGAGAAACAATCAATGGGAAGTCCCAATATGATTTTGAAACAAAGTTCCACTTAATTACGCTACCTATTGCCAAGCCTGTTCGATCTTGCAGTGTTGCATTGAATGAAAAGGCACTTTCAGCATACGTTACCCGTCCTGCCAGGATGGATGATCATCAGTCCCGGGCTGAAGGGAACCTCCAGAGTCTCTCCGCTGTCCGAGTGCAGTATGTTGAGCTGCAGTGGTATGATTGGCGTATTGCCGTATCAATGGGTTGGTTTCCTCAGAAGTGCACTCGTCCGCTCGTCTGGAGGGGCCGGTACGGGTATGGTGATGGTCGCCGATTTCCTCCGTGCCTGGTAATCTCTGTCCTTATAGACAGCTGTATGCCCGGTTAAGGTAGCGGTGGTGTTTTTCTCCTCCTTCCTTTCAAGTGTTGTGCCGGCTCGTGCACTCACATGGGGGATTGCGTCATGTCCTCAGAGCATGGCGTCCGTACGTGTGATGACGTCGACGCGTTTCACAACGGGGGAAGTGTGTGTAGCTTCTTCTGGACGTATTGATGACGTGGAGGGGACTCCTTCTTATAGCTGTCCTATCCCCTCCCCCGTCAATCATTTGATAAACAGTGATTCAGTTTAGAAGGTGAAACCCCGTGTCTCTCATGTGTTACTAACATTGCATACTTGGTTCAAATCAGCTGAACATGGAGTGGCTATAGAAGCATATCACATCCATGTTATTTAGGTAATATGTAAATACATTTTTTCTCTTTTTTTTCCCTCTCTGAGTCTCTTTAACGTTGTTTTTCACATTCGTGCAGGTGGGCGGTCTATCACTGAGACAATAAATTTATTTTTACAAAGTTACCCATTAATTAGATGAGTAATCAATGCCATTCTTGCATCTGCTACAGACAGTGTCAAGTTTTGCATATATAATCACTACCTAAAAAGGCATTGAGAGGGAAATTTTTATAGGGAAAGACAAATATGGGAAGGTACCATGAAGACGACAACACAACAAGAACAACGACGGGAGACAGCAAACACTCTTAGATGTGTAGATACCCAGAGGGAGAAAAATTAAACAAAAGTTAATCAAATCAATTGGTTAACTAACTGATTAGCTAATTGATTAAATAACGATCACCTTGTATGTTGGTAGTGATCTATCATACAGTGTGTTATAGATCTATTACTTAAAAAATAAAAATAATAATAGGAGTTTGAAATTCTTCAAGTATATAAAGTAAGCATACTTTTCTATACTGTTATTTCTTTATTTCATTTATTTATATAGATCTATGTTACTTTATTAATTTTTATCGTGATATATTTATAGATAAAGGGGACAGGAGGTCCTAGAAGTGGAGAGGTGGGTAGGGTGATACCGTTATATAAGGGAAATATAGTGTATTTAATAAACAGTCCTTCTATTGGTGTCCCTACTAGTCAGAAACGAGGTGTCACGGCTGATAGAGATGGTGAATGGTGATAGTAAAAAATGGAAATAGAATTGGAAAGCAATGATGGAAAAAACATAATGGTAGCAGTAAGGTGGAGCTAAACATTTTAGCATATATCTGCATCCATATCGTGCATTATAACGGTTTTTCCATCATTGTCTTTGTTTTTATCCGTCTCCATTTTCATATTGTCAGAAAGGGTTGTAGGTTAAATTCTGTGTTGAGGCCCGAGGGGGCAAGTGTACCCAATCTAAAAATCCACCTTTTTTCTTTTTGTTGTAGAACTTGATCGTAGTCACCCCTTCTTGGGGAAAGGTTAAGGGCATAAATACCCTTTACCTGTAACCCTGTCATTTTGCCCTTGTGAAACCTGGCAAAATGTTTGGCCACCGGTTTCTCCGGATTTTTTTCGCCTATTTCCCTTATGTGCTCGCCAATACGTATTCTGAGTTGTCGTGTGGTTTTCCCTATGTATTTTTTGTTACAGGGACATGTGATCATATAAATTACCTTCGTGGTGGCACAGTTTATTAGGTCTTTAATTTCGAATGTCATTTTATCCTGGGAGTCACTAAAGGTTGCTGTTCTCTGGACAAAGGGGCATATTTGGCAGTGTCCACAGGCGAACATGCCTTTTGATCTCGGGAATTGTGATAGCCAGGTAGTGTCCGCGTTGCGGACATATTCTGATTGTATCAGGCTGTCCCCTAGATTGGGTGCCCTCTTGGCAACCATCTTGGGTTCAGGTCCCACTATGTTGGCTATACCAGGGGTGTTCAAAAGAATTCCCCAGTGTTTACGGAGTACATTCCTAACTTCTTCCCATTGAGATCCAAACTGTGTTATAATTCTTACTGGTCCGTAGTCCGGCGGTTTCTGAGTGATAGTGTCTATCTTTCTATTTAACAAGGAGGGCCGATCTCGTTTTGCAGCTTTCTGTTTAGCTTTTCTAAGTTGCTTATGAGAATATCCACGTTCCCTGAATCTGGTGTATAGGTCCGCACTTTCCCGTCTAAAGTCCTGTGCACTAGAGCAGTTCCGTCTAATGCGTAGGAACTGGCCCACTGGTATGCTATCCTTTTGCCATTTTGGATGATAGCTATCGGCACGTAATAGCGTGTTGGCCGATGTTTCCTTGCGGAACGTGTGGGTTACCAGGGTTGTGCCTTTGAGCATTATCACCAGATCCAGGAATGAGATCCTCTCATAGCTGTAAACGAAGGTAAGTCTAATATTGCGATCATTATTATTGAGCATTGCCACAAATCGCTTAAGTGATTCCTCATCGCCTTTCCACAAGACTAGCACGTCATCGATGTACCTGAGCCAGGTGTGCACATGGCTCAGGTACATCGGCGAGGTGTAGACCAGGTCCTCTTCCCACATCCCCAGGTGTAGACATGCATAAGCTGGTGCCCATGGTGCTCCCATGGATGTACCTTTGATTTGCTGATAGTGTTTCTCCAAGAATTGAAAACAATTGTGGTTTAATGCAAACGTGAGGAGATCTACCAGAAATTCATTCTGAGGTCCACACCTGGGGAAGTTTTTGTCTAGGAGCGTTTCGACCGCTTTGATACCCCATTCGTGGGGGATCGACGTATACAGAGATTCTACGTCGATCCCGACGAGTAGGAGGCCCTCCTGTAGTTGTAGGTTGGCAATATGGTTTAGAACATCACCCGTATCTCTGACATATGATTTAAGGTCCAAGACCATTTCTTTGAGCATATTGTCAAGGAATTTGCCTACTCGTTCCAGGGGGTCCCTTGATGGCAGAGACAATTGGTCTCCCAGGGGGATTGGTTAGCGATTTATGCACCTTGGGGATTATGTAGAACGTTGGAATATTGAAAACCTCGACTCTAAGATAGTCAAACTCTTTTTTACTCAGAAGCCCAGCTTCC
>JAQSEC010002502.1:0-12124 GCA_028564925.1 Lithobates sylvaticus | reverse complement strand
TGTTCTTTGCCTGGACCTTCTCAAGGACCTTAGACCCTCTGACACCCCAGGCTGAATGTACAAACATACAATATCACAGGAATTCACTGAAAGTAATACTTAGTACCCAATAGTAGTGCTATATCAAAGAAAACAGGCATCAAACCAGGTAGTAAAGACAAACTTAATATTTGTCACCCAATATGGTTGGTAACTAGGCAAGCATAAAATGGATTAACAATAGTAATAACACAATTTAATATACAAAGTGCTTAACAGTAGGGACTAGGCATAAAATGACATTTGGCATCCAGATCAGCATAACTGTAGCAAGGCCACCTTAAGCTCAGTAGTGACTAGGTATGCACTGTCCAAAAGAAAAAGGAGGATGGTAGCAGAAGAGACAGGGGAACAAAGGAGGCTTGCAGAATAATTATTATGGGAGGGGTAGTCCTTTGAGATGTTGTTCTCCCGACTTACTTTTTGGCCCATAACTGGGACGATAGTCCCAGTTAACCTGCATGCAGTATAGGTACAGTTTAGTCTTGGCACAGGTGCAAGGTAAATGTGGTTCAGATGCAGTGAAGATTCGGTATAATGCGGTATAGGGTTGGTAAAGGTGCAGTCTAGGTTTGGAATAAGTGGGGTTCAGACTGAAGTATGGGTCCAGTATGGATTGGGTACGCTTGTTGTCCTGCTCTCAGTGGCTCAGTTCCTGCTAGCTGTATCAGAAATGGGTGAATAGTCCTCTCGCCAGTTTCAGGGATGCTGCGATGACTTCTATGTAGAAGGGGGACCCCCTCGATCTCTTAAGCCTCCAGTCATCACTGGTGGGAAGCAGAAGGTGAGTGGATGCTCACTACTTCGGTACCAGGAGGAAGAATTTTTCTCGGCAGTTTAAAAAAAAACATTGCTCCACTCCTCCTACTGCACAGTTTGACTCTACTTCTCCTGTGGATCACAAGAATGCAGTTATTTTTGTACTCCTGTGACCCGTTTTCAGCAGAAAACTAGCTGAAGTCCGCTCTCTGCTGACTTCACAGAGTCGGTCCAGGCTTCGCGTCATTACGACCATGGAGTCGGGATCCGCCTAGTTTCCTGGACCGACACCCAACAGCCAGCCCCTCCCGCCCCCTCCACAGCCCAGCACTCCAGTGAGCAAGGAGGGGGAAGAGCAGACAGCTGCTGACTTACAATCATTAGCTCTCTGCTCGAGTGTTAGAGGCACCGGGAGACAGACGCAGCATCCACCTAGGTAAGTATGAATCAAAAAGAAAAAAAACATATTTCTCCTTTAAGTCTGGGCAAGGGCATTTACGCTTTTTCTCCTTCAACCACTGTGTGGTCATTTTTGCTGTGTGCTTTGGGGTCATTGTCATGTTGGAAAATAAACCTTCTTCCCATTGACATCTTTCTGGCAGAGGGCAGCAGATATTCCTAAAAAATTTGATTTTTTTTTGCCCCATCCATTTATCTTCTATCCGGACAATTGCTCCAGTTTCTGATGCAGAGAAACACCCCCATAACAGGATATTACCACCTCAATGCTTTACTGTAGGAATGGTGTTATTGGGATGGTGAGCTGTATTGGATTTCCACCAGACATATCATTTGGTGTTGAGGCCAAATAATAATATTTTAGTCTCATCTGACCATAACGCTATTATCCATGTGGCCTCAGAATCTTCAAGGTGCGTCAGATGAGACTAAAAGTGACGTATTTTGCCTCAAAACCAATGTTACTTAAATTATATATGTTGCACTAGTAAATACAACTGAATAAAACAAAAACGGTGTATTAGACATGTGCAATTCGATTTTGTTTTTTTTCGTTTTTCGTTTTCTTTCGTTATTTTCGTTCATTCGTTATCGTACGAATGAGCGAACGATTCGGTAAAAATTTTAACGAATAACGAATCGTTTGAATCGAACGAATCCGAAAACAACGAAAATCCGAAAAAAAATAAGTAGAAACAACGGATCTACGAAAGAAGAAAATCCGAAAAACGAAAACGGGAACAACGAAAAATCAAAATGAACAAAAAAATTCGTACATTCGTAACTTTTTTTTTTTTTTTTTTTTCGATTCGTAATTTTCCGTGTCTCTTACAATGGCGCTGCTTAACGTGCTTCGGATGGATTGAACGGAAAAATTCGTACATTCGTAACTTTTTTTTCGATTCGTCATTTTCCGTGTCTCTTACAATGGCGCTGCTTAACGTGCTTCGAATGGATTGAACGAAAAAATTCGTTCATTCGTAACATTTTTTTTTTTAACTTTTTTTTCGATTCGTAACTTTTTATTTATTTTTTTTTTTTTTTTTCGCTTTTTTTTTTTTTATTTTTTTTTTTTAGTCTCTTACATTTTTTTTTATTTTTTTTTTTTTTTTTTTGTTTTTTTTTTTGTTTTTATTTTTTTTTTTTTTTTTATTTTTTCATTTTTTTTTTTTTTTTTTTTTTTCTTTTTTTTTTTTTTTGCGCTGCAAATTTTTTATTTTTTTATTTTTTTATTTTTTTTTTTTTTTTTATTTTTATTTTTTTTTTAACGTGCTTCGGATGGGTTGAACGAAAAAATTTGTACATTCGTTTTTTTTTTTTTTTTTTTTTTTTTTTTTTTTTTTTTTAACTTTTTTTTTTAGATTTGTCATTTTCCGTGTCTCTTACAACGGCGCTGCTTAACGTACTTCGAATGGATTGAACGAAAAAATTCGTACATTCGTAACTTTTTTTTTTATTTTTTTTCCGATTCGTAATTTTCCGTGTCTCTTAAAATTTAATAATAGCATACACATTACATTAAATTATGAATTATGCTCCGATTACGAATCTACGAATGTTACGAAGTACGAATAAATACGAATGCTTCCGAATTTCGAATAAACGAATAAACGAAAATGAAACTAACGGAAAAAACAATCAACGAAAAAATAACCCTAACGAAAATACGAATCGTTACGAATACGAACACCGACGACGTACGAATTAACAAATCGTTACGAATCAACGGAAACGAAAATAAACACATTTTTTTGTTGTGCACATGTCTAGTGTCCATCTTTATTTCATGTTGCAAAGCAACAAAATGTAATTTTTTTTAAAGGAGGGTGATTCTTTTCTATACCCACTGTGTAGCCCTTACTTTCTCGGTTATGTGTACATGCTATATCCCACAGCTCAGACCCCCCCCCCCCGCCCTGACTACTTCCAGGTGATATTTTTGCAGTATATATTATACAATGAATGCAAGTTTCTATATCCTGCTATGGGCAACACCTCCACATTAGCTTTTAGATTGTCTACATTGGGTCCATTATTTCTTTGCAGCATACTGGAGAAATAGCATGTTTCCCATTCTTTCCAAGTATATTATTCGCCATTGCTGCAGTCTGTCATCTGAAATCCAGCTCCATTACGACTGAAATTCAGGGACTATCTAAGGCGAAGGATAATTATAGATCATTTACACAGTATTATTATGTCGGTTGCAGGTATTACTGTGCTCAAACACATCATTCGTGGAGACAAATAACATTTTAGCACCGAGGACAGAACAGAAAACAGAATGAATTATTGCAAAATGCTATAACATAAAACGATCTTTAAAACATAACGTTGTCTTTTGAAATAGATTTTGTATTGATTTGCTAGTTCTCAGGTAGATTATAAAAGCTTGTTTCATTATAAGTAATGGCGAGATAACAAATGACTTGAATGTTGTAACACAAATGCTCGATGGTAGGCTGGCATACATAAAGAGGCACATTGTATGCACAAAGGCTGTATCTTATAATCAAGTTTATTTAATACATCATGATGAAATTGTAGGGAATTGCAGTCTTACAAGTAATGTAACTTGGTTGGGTGCAGCATTTTAGCAGCAAAGTGCACCAGGAAATTATTTTGATAAGTTAAAGGATAAGTTCACCTTTGGAACATGTTACATGTTCCACCCGTGTTTTGGATAGAACATAAAACATGCTCCAGCTCCTGCTACCTCTCCCTCCAATCCTGCTTCTCCCATGACAGCGGGAGGGGGTTCTTCTCCCCACATCCTCTGTCACACAGCCACATCAGTCATGCACAGATTCCTGTGTATGAAAAAACTACAAGTACCAACTGCCATCACAGCAGATGGACTTGTTTCAATGGGCTGAGGGGGCACTGATGAGCGGTCTCGAAGTCCATTGACATTCCTTCTGGCTTTCAAACAGAAAGCCTGTACAGAGGTATGGGCTGAAAGCCAGAGGACATGCCTGCGGGTGCCCACATTGCACCCATGATCTTCAGATCGCGGGTGCAATGATTTCCAGGCTGGAATAAAAAAAATAAATGCACATTTCTTTTCTGAAAAAATATATACATTTATTTATTTTTTCCTTAAAGGTGAACTTATCCTTTAAAACAGAACTGTATCCAAGCACCAAAAACACAATTTAACCGCTTCAATACAGGGCTTTTTAAACACCCTTCCTTACGAGAGCACTTTTTGCGATTCGGCACTGCGTCGCTTTAACTAACAATTGCGCGGTCGTGCGACGTTACACCCAAACAAAATTGACGTCCCTTTTTTTCCCACAAATAGAGCTTTCTTTTGGTGGTATTTGATCGCCCCTGCGGTTTTTATTTTTTGCGCTATAAACAAAAGAAGAGCGACAATTTTGAAAAAAAACACAATAATTTTTTACTTTTTGCTATAATAAATATCCCATTTTTTTAAAAAAAAAACAATTTTTTCCTCAGTTTAGGCCGATACGTATTCTTCTACATATTTTTGTGTAAAAAAAATCGCAATATTGATCGGTTTGCGCAAAAGTTATAGCGTCTACAAAATAGGGGATAGTTTTATTGAATTTTTTTTTTTTTTTTTTTTTTACTAGTAAATGGCGGCGATTTGCGATTTTTTTTTCGTGCCTGCGACATTGCGGCGGACACTTCGGACACTTTGACACATTTTTGGAACCATTCACATTTACACAGCGAACGTTGCTATAAAATTGCAATGATTACTGTGTAAATTTGACTGTCAGGGAAGGGTTTAACACTAGAGGGCGCTGGAGGGGTTATTGTGTGTCCCTAATAGGAGTGATTCTAACTGTAGGGGGAGGGGACTAAAGGGGAGGAGACCGATCATGTGATCCTCTGTACTGGGATCACATGATCGGTCTCCTCCCCGCAGACAGGACGTGGAGCTGTGTGTTTACACACACAGCTCCACGGTCCCGCCCGGTCCCGTTGGTTTTAACGGGCAATCGCGGGTGCATTTTAGCTATGGCTATCTTGAGTAAGGACAGATAATTCATGTAGCATAGTTCTTCTAATCCATCTGCCCTTAGCTCAGGAATGCAGGGTTTTCTTAGGTGAGAAAGCCCCTCCAGCCGAAAGGAAAAAATGCCCATGAAGACACCTGGAATGATTGACATAATTTTGGCCTAGGCCAGAGAACAGAAAGCAACTGAAAAAATAGAATTTTTTTTTTTTTTTAATTCGTAAATTTATAAGAGTTGTAAAGTCTCAAGGTTTTTCACCTTAATGCATTCTGTGCATTAAGGTGAAAAAACCTTTTGTGATGCAGCTGCCCCCCAGAGGCCCCCTTTTATATACCTGAACCTGATCTTTCCAGCGACAAGCAGGAGCCCAGCAGCTGCAGCCGTTGTCTCGTTGAATAGATTGATCGCAGCAGGAACCATTGGCTCCCACTGCTGTCAATCATATCCAGTGACACGAGAGCTGGGGGGCGGGGCCGAGTCCTGCTGTCTGTGTCAATAGATGCAGCAGCAGGACTCGGGAGCGGGCATGTCCACCATACAGCCTGTGTCCCCAGTGCAGCCTGGGTCCACCATGCAGCCTGTGCCCACCATGCAGCCTGCGTCCACCCATGCAGCCTGTGTCCACCATGCAGCCTCTGCCTACCATGCAGCCTGTGCCCACCAATGCAGCCTGTGTCCACCATACAGCCTGTGTCTACCAATACAGCCTGTGTCCACCAATGCAGCCTGTGCCCACCAATGCAGCCTGTGACCACCAATGCAGTCTGTGTCCACCAATTGCAGCCTGTGTCCACCAATGTAGCCCATGCCCACCAATGCAGCCCTGTATCCACCATGCAGCCTGTGTCCACCAATGCAGCCTCTGCTCACCATGCAGCCTGTGTCCATAATGCAGCCGCATGCAGCCAGTGCCCACCATGCAGCCTGTGTCCACCATGCAGCCTCATGCAGCCTCTGCCCACCATGCAGCCTACCTGTGCAGGGGAGGAGAAGAACAGGAGAGCCACTCGGATGATGGAACACAGCGATAACAGCTTTGATTTTAATTACTGTGTTCAAGCCGCTCAACGTCACATATAGCCCCGCCCACTGGCTGGGGAACTTTGATTGACAGATTGCCTGTCCTGGTGATTGGACAGGTGATCTGTCTATCAAAGTCTCCAGGCCAGCAGGAGGGCAGTATGTGACTGCAAGCGGTGGCTAACACAGCAATTGAAATGAAAGCTGTTATCGCTGTGCTCCGATCATCCGAGCACCTTTCCTTTCTCTTCCCCTCCACAATCGTTGGACTCCCATTCAACCCAGGCTGTTGGTGGTGCTCGCTCCCTCCGATCCCAGGCAGCCAATAGCTCGCCAGCCCTCAAAATCCACTCGCAAAATGCGAGCAGGCGAGTGGAATTTTTGAGAGCTGACTTATGCCACACCTTAAGCTACACCCCTGTTGTAAAGATAAACATGAATAGACAAAGAAAGCCGTTAAAGGGAAACTTCACCTAAAAGGGGAAGTTTCTGCTTGTCCCCCCCCCCCCATCCTTCGGCACATTTGGCACTTTTTGGGGGGGCTGGTACCTAGATTTGGCAGGTATCCACTCCCATTTCTGGTCAGATGTGCTGCGGTGATCTGTGTCAGAAATTCACCCCCCCCCCACTTCCCCTAGCAGCCTTCTGGGACACATCACAGGTCCCAGAAGCCTGTGGGACCATTCACAAAGCTCAGAGCGCGTGTGCAGAAGGAGACCTGCTGTGAAGCTGGTTTCCTTTACTTAAGATGCTGGCACCTGCACTCAAAGCCGAATTAATCCCTGGATCCCTGGACAGGTACTGTAAGTGTGCAACAGAATTTATAACTGCTGAGCCTGGACCTCCTCTTTAACATGGTTAAAAGTTGGCATTTTTAATATCAGTTGGCTTTAATAGTTGCAAGGTACATTATATGGCAATATGTCTGAGTATACCTTACTATAACACCAAGTATATGGCCAAAAGTACTGTATGTGGACAGCCCTCCAAAATATGGAGTTCAGCTGTTTCCAGTGAAGGCTAAAGTTAATACTACAGCATGGAAAAACATTTTAGACAATTGTATGCTTCTACCATTGTTCCAGCATTTGGGGAAGGCCCTTTTATGTTCCAGTATGATCATACTACTGTTCACACACAGTAGGTCCATAAAGACAATGCTTGATGAGTTTAGTGTGGAGGAACTTTAGTAGCCTTCACAGAACCATTGCCTCAATTATACTGAATGCCTGTGGGAAGAATTACAACAACGATAGTAAGCCAGGTCTTTTCATCTAACATCAGTCCCTAAACTCACAAATGCCCCTTGGGCTGAATTGGCACCAAATCTGACAAATATCTCCAAAATCTTGTGGAAAGCCTTAATAAAAGAATGGTTGTTGTAAAAGCCACAATGATGGACCAACTCCATATTAATGCCCATGGTTCTGGAATGGGATGTCCAACAGGGTTACATAGGGGTGATGGTCACATGTCCACAAATCTTTTGGTGATACGGAGTATTTTCCATGAACACCAATAAAGAATAGTTGTGTTTCACAAAGTGTTTTGATTGTTTCTAAATTCAGGCACAGATCCTGTAATCTCAGCATGCCTCAGCCAGGGTTCTTTCCTGACCATCCACCACGACAGATAACGAGTTAAAGTTCAGGTTCAGAAATGCATCTGATGCCTTAGATCTACCTTCAACAGCAAAGTGATAGTTTTCCTATTGCGGTTTGTAGACTGCTCTTATCTTTCTCTTCATGTTTTACTAATGCGAGTTTATCCTTTTCTGCACAAACCATCTCTCTCTTATCTAAACTAATAATTATATTTATTATGGCACTCTATTGCTGGCATGTTCCTCTAAGTACACATATAGAAGATGCAATTTAAGCCATTTCCTCACAGTGACGGATGTGCTTTGTCTATGTTCCTCCTCCCTTTCTTTACATGCAATGATAGCATAAAAGCTATAGCATGCTTTAGTCTATTTTCTAGGGGTTAAAACTAGTTTTAAGTACAGGCTGCAGGCTTCAGATATAGCATAAATTAGATAGAGTGGTCCCCACTGTGTGCATTGATGACCTTAAACATATGTGACAAGTGCAATGGGCATCGTATTATCATTCTCAGAAGTGGCCATCAATGAGTCTTTAGAACTGATGGCATTTTCAGCCATTCTGAGAGACAAGGGTTCTCCAACAAGGAATATCAAAAGACTGTGAGATAGATGCTAGACTGCATCAACATTGTGTGGCACTCACATTTAATCCTTATTCTTGTCTGGGTCAATGGTAAGCAGAGCTTTTTTTTCTCAAACAATAGGTGCTGGAACTCAACCACGACCCCCACAAAACCCCTCCACCCACACACACCCTCCAAATCACATCAAATAGTGAGTGTGGTCCGTCAAATTTCACAAACATTAGGAGGGTCTTAAAGGGGCAGTAAATACCAAGATTGCATTACATACTGAGTGCAGAGTTCAGAGGGGTTACACACAGAGTGCAGAGCTGTCACTTGTAAGCACAGAAACCAGACTTCTGTGTTTGCAAGTGATTGTGGTGAGAAGCCCCCCCCCCACAAGAGAGGTGGTGGAACTGAGTTCCACCAAGTTCCCCCTGAAAAAAAGCCCTGATGGTAAGGTGGACAACTGAACTACTGTGACATCACTTTTGGTATCCTCCTACGTGGTGCAGACTTTGAGAGCCATCAACAACGCTACAACTTTTCTATTACAAATTAGCAAAGTTTCCACAATTTGCTAGAAGAAGAAGGGACTGGGTGTATAGGTACACTTGGGGCTCCTTTACACATGCGTCACTCAAAAGTGATCCTTAGTGGAACATTTGTCAGAGCAGTGCAGACATGGCTGCCAGGCATTCAGTAGGTGATACTACCGCCTCCTAAATACCTGTTTTTTGGGTTCGATTTTGACAGCTGAATGGGCTGTGTAAATGGGAATACAGTGCCACAATCGCAAGTCTAGCATTTAACCAGCAGTTGCGGTGTGGCCCCATTCACTTGAGGATGTCTTGAATATGTGCTGCTGCCAAACGAAATAGTTGGATCGTTTTTGCAGCATGGCAATGCAAAACATGTAACCACCTCTATCTGGCTGCCTTTTAGCTTAACAATGGGCAGAAAAAATCTAGACAGGGGATCAGGGGCCCTGCAGCCTTATAGGACAGTTAGAGCAAAATGAAAACTCCTCCTAAAAACTTTAACCAGACACTGATAGAAGCAGGGATTTTTTTCAGCAGGAACGCGGGGGGGGGGGGGTGGGGGGAGGGGGGGGGGGGGAGGGGGGGGGGAAGGGGGGGGGGTGGGGGGGGAACGCAGTTCCAGAACCTCCAGCACTAGGGGTCTATTGCTGCTGAGTAGGTCTACTGTTTCTGGTGGGGGATCTATTGTTGCTTGGGGTGGGTCTTATATCGCTGGGGGTCAGTTGTTGCTGGGAGAGATCTACTGTTGTGGGAGGAGTCTATTGTTGTTGACTGCCATACAGTCTATTGATGCTGGCTGTGAGAGATCTGTTGTTCATGCCACAAGTCTATTGTTGCTTGGGGGGAATTTTGTTGCGGGTGGTCCATTGTTGATAGGGGAATCTATTGTTGCTTGGGGGGGGGGGGCTCTATTGTTACAGCCAGGGGATCTATTTTAGTGCTTTTCTTGTTATCATTGCCAAATTCCATAAAAATCCCATACAAATTGCAAAATGATACTTGGTTCTGTATTCTCTAAAAAAGGCAGTACTGGCAGATGGGTACAGGGTGAAACCAAGGAATGGTGCTCGTAGGTGGGTAGGGGTGGAGAAAAGAGGTGACTCAGAAAGGGGGAGTTCCTTCATCTATTCTCTAAGAAAAAAAGCCCTGGATAGAAGTCACAAGATTGCTCAGTCTAGGGGATGTCTTTTTGTGAATTTATTGCAGAAAACTTGAACAGGAAGGGATTTAGGGGTTCAGGATACTCAAGAACAATATTAGTTAAAAAATAAAACTTCTAGCGGCAGATGCACCTGAAAGTCCCACAGTAAGTCTTATGCCGCGTACACACGAAGGGACTATCCCGCGGGATTATCCCCTGGACTCAAGTCCAGGGGACAATCCCCTCGTGTGTGGGCCTCCGACTGACTTTTTTTCAAAAAAGTCCGGCGGACTAAAGTTTTTAAGTTTTGTTTTTAAAATTATCCGCTGGACTTGGCAGTCCAGCGGACAATCCCGCCGTTAGTAGGCTAGTCCGCCGGACTTTTGAAATGAACGGACTTGCCGCTCATCGGAAAGTCCGTTTCATTTAGCACGTGACTTCAGGTACGTAGTTAGCGTAGGCAGTAAATGCCGGCGTGCTAGCTCCGTCACCTGGCATGGATTTAAAGGGAGTCCCCACGCCGAAAAACGGCGTGGGGGTTCCCCCCCCAAATCCATGTCAGACCCTTATCCGAGCACGAAGCCCAGCAGGCCAGGAAAGGGGTGGGGACGAGCGAGCGCCCCCCCCCTCCTGAGCCGTACCAGGCCCGCGTGCCCTCAACATGGGGGGGGGTGCCTGGGGAAAGGGGGGGCCCGCCCCCCCCCACCCTAAGCACCTTGTCCCATGTTGATGAGGACAAGGCCTCTTCCCGACAACCCTGGCAATTGGTTGTCGGGGTCTGCGGGCGGGGGCTTATAGGAATCTGGGAGCCCCCTTTTATAAGGGGGCCCCCATATCCCGGGCCCCCCACCCTATGTGAATGAGTATGGGGTACGATGTACCCCTACCCATACACCTAAGGTGTAAAATGTAAAGTAAAAAAAACACACTTTTGAAAAATATTTTATTGCACTGCTCCGGGGGTCTTCTTCCGTCTTGGGGGTCTTCTGCCGGACTCCTCCGCCATTTACCTAGCTCTTTTACCGAGCGGAGAAGTCCGGCTACCTTCTTCGTCGTCGTCGCAGCCATCGTCTGGGGGTCTCGATCTGCCTTCGGGGGTCTTCCGGGGTCTTCCAGGGTCTCTTCTGTTCCTTGCCGCTGTCGTCGCTTTCTGCGCCGCCTTCGTCTTCTTCTTCCGCCCTTCTTCTTCTTCTTCTTCTTCTTCCGATGTTGACAATTGGGGCGGGTGGGGGTCCACCATGTGACTGTCTGCCATGTGACCCTGTCCCCTTTGTCCCAATTATATGTCCAAGCACAGCGCGGCGGGGCCTCCTGGCATTCCCGGCAGAGGAGTGAGAGCGACGAAGTTGCAAACATCGAAGAACAAACGAAGAACAACAAGAAGGGGAAGGCGAAGAAGAATAGAAGACGGCGCCAGAAAGCAATTGACAGCGCAAAGAACACCAAGAAGAGAAAAGACCCCGACCCCGCCGGAAGACCCCCGAAGGCGGATCGAGAGACCCCCAGACGACGGCGGGGGCGGGCCGGCCGGGGGCCGGGCGACGACGAAGAAGGTATGGTCTTTTAGCGGACCTTCTCCGCCTCGGTTTTAAAAGAGCTAGGTAAATGGCGGAGGGATTCCGGCGAGAAGACCCCAGACGGAAGACGGAAAAAAGAAGACCCCCGGAGCAGTGCAATAAAATATTTTTTCAAAGTGTGTGTTTTTTTTTACTTTACATTTGACACCTTAGGTGAATGGGTAGGGGTACATCGTACCCCATACACATTCACATAGGGTGGGGGGGCCGGGATCTGGGGCCCCCTTATAAAAGGGGGCTCCCAGATTCCGATAAGCCCCCGCCCAGACCCCTACAAACCAACGGCCAGGGGTTGTCGGGTTGTGATGAAGAGGCCCCCTTGTCCTCACAACATGGGGACCAGGTTGCTTTTTTTTTGGTGGCCTTTTGGGCGGTGGGGGGCCGCACCGGCCCCCCCTTTCCCCAGGGCACCCCCCCATGTTGAGGGCA
>JAQSEC010002493.1:0-13139 GCA_028564925.1 Lithobates sylvaticus | reverse complement strand
TTTAATGTCATGTCTTATCCTGGCCATATGGCTGAACCTTGAGAAAAATGGCATGGCTACCCCATCACCCCCCCCCCCCCCACCCCATCCACTTTGGGTCTTGTATGGATATTAAGGGGGACCCCGCATCCAATATAAAACCGTATACCTACAACCCTATATACTCTGAAAAGCAGTATATAGGCGGTGCAAACAAGAGAGGGACTGTAGGTTTGTTCTTAAGTAGAATCTGAACAGGTACATTTTGAAGTGTAGCTCCATCCAAAAAAAAAATCTATTTTTAAGCTTTTTGGAGAACATAGGGAGGGGTTATCACCCCTGTAACATTTGCTGTCTTTGCACATCTGTTCAGAACATTTCACCTCACTTTCCGTCCCAATGACAAATGTTTTTGGAAAAGTGAGGTTTTAATTGAAACAAGGATTGGTGATAAAGCATCAGTATAGAGGAGATACCTTTTTCCCAAATTAAATCTAACAGGATAGAATTTCCCTTCCTAGGGGTAGATTTCCTCTCACTTCCTGTTTTCTCCTTCCGTTTGCAAGTAGGAGTCGTTTGTAAGTTGGATGTTTGAAAGTAGGGGCCTGCCGTATATACTCTGCAGAAATTTGCCCCATTAGATGTTGGTGTAGCCACAACACTGTAAGCCCTCACAGTTACTCTTGGTGGGCACAGGAATTGGCCCTGCTGTGAATTATTAGATCAAGATTTGTAATTGCATGCACCTGTTGAACAGGGCAGAAAAATTGGGCCTTTGGTGGTGGTGGTGGACGGTGTTGCCACAAGACTGTAAGCCCTCACAGTTACTCTTGGTGGGCGCAGGAATGGGCCCTGCTGTGAATTATTAGATCAAGATTTGTAATTGCATGCACCTGTTGAACAGGGCAGAAAAATTGGGCCTTTGGTGGTGGATGGTGGTGGACGGTGTTGCCACAAGACTGTAAGCCCTCACAGTTACTCTTGGTGGGCGCAGGAATGGGCCCTGCTGTGAACTATTAGATCAAGATTTGTAATTGCACGCACCTGTTGAACAGGGCTGAAAAATTGTGCCTTAGGTGGTGGTGCTGGTGCCACAACACTGTAAGCCCTCACAGATACTCTTGGTGGGCGCAGGAGTGGGCCCTGCTGTGAATTATTAGATAAAGATTTGTAATTACATGCCCCTGTTGAACAGGGGCAGAAAAATTGTGCCTTAGGCAATGGTGCTGGTGCCACAACACTGCAACCCCTCACAGATACTGTACTTGGAGCACAGCAGTCATACCTGTTGCGAAGCATTGCTTAAAAAATTGTAATTACATGCCCCTGTTAAACAGGGGCTGAAAAATTGTGCCTTAGGCAACGGTGCTGGTGCCACAACACTGCAACCCCTCACAGATACTGTACTTGGAGCACAGTAGTCATACCTGTTGCGAAGCATTGCTTAAAAAATTGTAATTACATGCCCCTGTTAAACAGGGCTGAAAAATTGTGCCTTAGGCAACGGTGCTGGTGCCACAACACTGCAACCCCTCACAGATACTGTACTTGGAGCACAGCAGTCATACCTGTTGCGAAGCATTGCTTAAAAAATTGTAATTACATGCCCCTGTTAATCAGGGGCTGAAAAATTGTGCCTTAGGCAACGGTGCTGGTGCCACAACACTGCAACCCCTCACAGATACTGTACTTGGAGCACAGCAGTCATACCTGTTGCGAAGCATTGCTTAAAAAATTGTAATTACATGCCCCTGTTAAACAGGGGCTGAAAAATTGTGCCTTAGGCAACGGAGCTGGTGCCACAACACTGCAACCCCTCACAGATACTGTACTTGGAGCACAGCAGTCAGACCTGTTGCGAAGCATTTTTTAAAAAAAATGTAATTACACGCCCCTGTTATACAGGGGCTGAAAAATTGTGCCTTAGGCACTGGTGTGGTGGCACCCAGAAACAAAAATGTTCTTCCAATCTATCAAGGAATAGATCATTGAGGAGGAGGAAGAGGATAGTCAGTGAACATAACAGGACAGTCACTCAGCATCAGCATAGGCAGTCTTGAAGGGATGTGACATTATAAATTATTCAGTTATATCCACTTCAGGTGCCTGGTAGCTGGTGGTGATCCAAGACTGATTCATCTTTATGAAGGTCAGTCGATCAACCGAGTCGGTGGACAGGCGCACCCTGTGATCGGTGACAAATCCTCCAGCAGCACTGAATGTGCGTTCGGAAAGAACGCTGGATGCAGGACAGGCCAGTAGCTGAATTGCATACTGTGCAAGCTCTGACCAGTGATCCATCCTCAAGACCCAGTAAGCCAGAGGATTTTCGGTGGGAAAGGTGTCCAAGTCTGACCTTGCCCCTAGGTATTCCTGCACCATGTATATCAGACGCTGGCGATGGTTGGTGGAACCGATCATACCTTGGGGCTGCGGACTAAAAAATTTTCTGAACGCATAGGTCAGACGTCCACCTTCCCCACCGCTCCTTCTGCTACTGACCGAAGCCTCAGCAACTCGTCGTCCAGGACCAGGAGTTTGTAACCTCCCAGTTTCTGGGAACGCGTTGCACAGACCTTTCTGCAAGGCCTCCCTGAGATGTCTCATCCTCTGCTCCCTCTGCAACGGCAAGATAAGGTCCGCAACCTTACCCTTGTACCGAGGATCAAGGAGAGTGGCCAGCCAGTAATGGTCCCTCTCCTTGATCCGAAGAATACGAGGATCCTTCCGCAGGCTTTGCAGGATCAGGAAGGCCATGCAACGTAGGTTAGCTGAGGCATTCGGTCCGGAGTCTTCTGGGTCACTGAGGACAACATGATCGACAGCCACCTCCTCCCAGCCACGTACAAGTGCACTGGTTTGTTGGGACTGTACATCATCCCTAAAAGACTGCTGCTGCTGATGCTGAGTGCCAGGCTCCACCTCCATGCTCACACAATCCTCCTCCTCCTCCTCCTCCTCATCCTCTTCCTGTGTGATGGGTGGGACAGAAGGAACACTGTCTGAATAAAGGGGGCCTTGAGAGGCAAGGAAGTCCTCCTCTTCCTGCCTCTGTTCTGCCTCAAGTGCCCTGTCCATTATCCCACTCAGCGTATGCTCCAACAGGTGGACAAGAGGTACAGTGTCACTGATGCATGCACTGTCACTGCTCACCATCCTCGTGGCCTCCTCAAATGGTGACAGGACAGTGCATGTATCCCTGATCATGCTCCACTGGCGTGGGGAAAAAAAAGCCAAGCTCCCCTGACCCTGTCCTGGTGCCGTAGTCGCAAAGGTACTCATTGATGGACCTCTGCTGCGTGTGCAGTCGCTGCAGCATGGCCAACGTTGAGTTCCACCTGGTGGGCATGTCACATATTAGGCGGTTCTTGGGCAGGTTCAACTCCTTTTGCAGTTCAGCCAGCCGAGCACTGGCATTATACGATCGGCGGAAATGCACACAGACTTTCCTGGCCTGCCTCAGGACATCCTGTAAGCCTGGGTACCTGCCCAAGAACCGCTGCACCACCAGGTTGAGGACGTGAGCCATACAGGGCACATGGGTAAGCTGCCCCTGTCGCAGGGCGGAGAGGAGGTTGGTGCCATTGTCAGAAACCACTATTCCTGGCTTAAGCTGGCGTGGCGTCAACCACCTCTCGGCCTGCCCCTGCAGAGCTGCCAGAACCTCTGCCCCAGTGTGGCTCCTGTCCCCCAAACACACCAGCGCAAGCACGGCATGGCATCTTTTTGCCTGCGTATTTGCGTAGCCCCTTGAACGCCTACGGAGCACCGCTGGTTCCGAGGACAGAGCACTCGAAGAGGCCATGGAGGAAGAAGAAGAGGAGGGGGGTGGAGGAGAGAGGTGTGTCACAACCAGTAGTAGCATTTTGGAGGCGTGGTGGCGGAACAACCTCCAACACTACTGCACCTTGTCCTGCATCCCTCCCAGCTGCCAATAGAGTGACCCAATGGGCCGTGAAAGACAGATAACGTCCCTGTCCATGCCTGCTGGACCATGAGTCAGCGGTAATATGCACCTTACCACTGACCGCCCTGTCCAGCGAGGCATGGACATTGCCTTCCACATGCCGGTAGAGAGACGGAATCGCCTTTCATGAAAAAAAGTGGCGTTTGGGAACCTGCCACTGAGGAACAGCACATTGAACAAACTCACGGAAGGGGGCCGAGTCTACCAACTGAAAAGGCAGCAGTTGAAGTGCTAGCAATTTAGCCAAGCTAGCATTCAACCGCTGGGCATGTGGATGGCTGGGAGTATACTTCTTTCGATTGTCCAGCAGCTGGGGCAGGGAAATTTGCCTGCTACAATCGGACGTCGGTGTACTGCAAGTACTTGGTTGTGACACACCTAATTCTACACCTTTAGTCCTCTCAGAGCAGCTTTCAGAGAGGACTGAAGATATAGTGGGGATGGAGATCCCAGCTGATGAGGAGCAAGGAGAGGTCCGCTTTGTTCTTTGGTGTGGGTCTTTAATGTGCGCTTGCCAACGAGCTGCATGGCAGGTCGACATATGTCTGGTCATGCTTGTGGTGCCCAAGCGGCTGATGTTTTGGCCACGCGAGATACGCTTGAGACAAATATTGCAAATAGCAGTGGTGCGATCTGATGTACTCGTCTCAAAAAAGGCCCACACCAAAGAACTTTTGTGATAACGTGCAGAGGCAGCGAACTGCACAGGCGGAGCTCTGCGGTGTGATTCAGTTGGTGTGCTGGCCTCTAGCTGGCCTCCGGAGGGCATCCTGCCTCGTTGGACATGTGCCGCTGCATCCTCCTCCTCCTCCTCCTCCTCTTTCCCTTCAGGCACCCACGTGGAGTCAGTGACCTCATCATCCCCTCCCTCTTCACCACTAGAGCAAACCTGGCAGTAAGCTGCAGCTGGTGGAACATGACTGCCAGATTGCTGTCCTTCAGCATCCCCTCTCTCTGCGCGCACACTACTGCCTTCCTCAAGCTGGGTATCATCATCCGAGCCTTCAAATCGTTGGGCATCCTCCTGGAGCATGTACCCAACACTGTGCTCAAACAGTTCGGGGGACTCCTCAGGAGGACATGGTGGGTCTAGGGAAGGGGTGCCTGATGATGCCATTGAGTACGCGTTGGCAGCTGCTCTGCCAGTACCCTGAGCCTGGGTGAGAGAGGATGAGGAGGATGAGGAGGATGAGGAGGGCTTGGTCATCCATTCTACCAAGCCTTCGGCATGATGCGGCTCAACATGTCCAGCTGCCGAAAACAAAGACAAGCATGTCCCATGGCCACGTGCTGATGACGATGCACGACCACGTCCACGACCAGCACTGTTGTCTCTAGAAACAGAGCCTGCTTGCCCTGTGTTCTTGCCTCGGGACTGTCTGCCTCTCCTTGGCGGTCTTCCAGCCATTGTAGTGGGTAGTGTATATTGTGCTGGAGTCACACAGCACACACACTAACTCCTGCAGATGGATGCCTTAGATGACAGCAACAGGGCCCTATGGCAGATAGAGGCTGCCTTAGATGACAAGAACTGGGCTGACACACACACACACTCCTATGTGTGCTGACACACACAGCTCCTATGTGTGCTGACACAAACACACTATAGCTCCTATGTGTGCTGACAACACACTATAGCTCCTATGTGTGCTGACAAAAAAATATAGCTCCTATGTGTGCTGACAACACACTATAGCTCCTATGTGTGCTGACAACACACTATAGCTCCTATGTGTGCTGACAACACACTATAGCTCCTATGTGTGCTGACACAAACACACTATAGCTCCTATGTGTGCTGACCACACACTATAGCTCCTATGTGTGCTGACACAAAAAAACAAACTATAGCTCCTATGTGTGCTGACAACACACAAACACACTATAGCTCCTATGTGTGCTGACAAAAAAATATAGCTCCTATGTGTGCTCACAACACACTATAGCTCCTATGTGTGCTGACACAAACACACTATAGCTCCTTTGTGTGCTGACAACACACTATAGCTCCTATGTGTGCTGACAACACACTATAGCTCCTATGTGTGCTGACACAAACACACTATAGCTCCTATGTGTGCTGACAACACACTATAGCTCCTATGTGTGCTGACAACACACTATAGCTCCTATGTGTGCTGACAACACACTATAGCTCCTATGTGTGCTGACAACACACTATAGCTCCTATGTGTGCTGACAACAAACTATAGCTCCTATGTGTGCTGACAACACACTATAGCTCCTATGTGTGCTGACACAAACACACTATAGCTCCTTTGTGTGCTGACAACACACTATAGCTCCTATGTGTGCTGACAACACACTATAGCTCCTATGTGTGCTGACAACACACTATAGCTCCTATGTGTGCTGACACAAACACACTATAGCTCCTATGTGTGCTGACAACACACTATAGCTCCTATGTGTGCTGACACAAACACACTATAGCTCCTATGTGTGCTGCTGACAACACACTATAGCTCCTATGTGTGCTGACAAACAAATATAGCTCCTATGTGTGCTCACAACACACTATAGCTCCTATGTGTGCTGACACAAACACACTATAGCTCCTATGTGTGCTGACAACACACTATAGCTCCTATGTGTGCTGACAACACACTATAGCTCCTATGTGTGCTGACAAAAAAATATAGCTCCTATGTGTGCTCACAACACACTATAGCTCCTATGTGTGCTCACAACACACTATAGCTCCTATGTGTGCTGACACAAACACACTATAGCTCCTATGTGTGCTGACAACACACTATAGCTCCTATGTGTGCTGACAAAAAAATATAGCTCCTATGTGTGCTCACAACACACTATAGCTCCTATGTGTGCTGACACAAACACACTATAGCTCCTATGTGTGCTGACAACACACTATAGCTCCTATGTGTGCTGACAACACACTATAGCTCCTATGTGTGCTGACAAAAAAATATAGCTCCTATGTGTGCTCACAACACACTATAGCTCCTATGTGTGCTGACACAAACACACTATAGCTCCTATGTGTGCTGACACAAACACACTATAGCTCCTATGTGTGCTGACACAAACACACTATAGCTCCTATGTGTGCTGACAAAACAAAATATAGCTCCTATGTGTGCTGACAACACACTATAGCTCCTATGTGTGCTGACAACACACTATAGCTCCTATGTGTGCTGACAAAAAAATATAGCTCCTATGTGTGCTGACAACACACTATAGCTCCTATGTGTGCTGACACAAACACACTATAGCTCCTATGTGTGCTGACACAAACACACTATAGCTCCTATGTGTGCTGACAACACACTATAGCTCCTATGTGTGCTGACAAAAAAATATAGCTCCTATGTGTGCTCACAACACACTATAGGTCCTATGTGTGCTGACACAAACACACTATAGGTCCTATGTGTGCTGACACAAACACACTATAGCCCCTATGTGTGCTGACACAAACACACACTATAGCTCCTATGTGTGCTGACAACACACTATATCTCCTATGTGTGCTGACAACACACACACTAGCTCCTATGTGTGCTGACACAAACACAATATGGCTCCTATAAATCCCTGCCTGCCTGCCTGGGATGGGACAGAAGGTTGGGACAGAAGGTTGGGGCAGAAAGTTAGGGTGCAATGCTGTTCTAACAGCACTGCAATGGGTGCTACTGCAATGCTGTACTAACAGCACGCACACACCAGACTAATCCCCAGCAGCAGATAATGTCACACTCAGCAGTGCAATCAGCAGAAATGATCAGTATTGAAAGAATCAGCAATGGTTTAGCATTGAACGAATCAATCAGCAGACTGCCTATTCACTCTTCTCAAAGCCGGAACACATGTGCCCTGGGCCGACGGCGTGGCGGCCTTTTATAGAGTGGGGCGTGTACTAAAGCCCCTGAGCTTTAATTGGCTACAGGCGTCCTGCCTGTAGCCAATTATTGCTCTCCTCGCTGCCGGCGCTGTGATTGGCCAAGCATGCGGGGTCACAGTGCATGCTTGGCCAATCATCAGCCAGCAATGCACTGCGCCGGCCGCAATGCATTGCGGGCCGCTCGCATCACACGAATGTGATGCGAACGGCCCAAATAGTTCTGGGCTCGCCGAGCGGGCGAACGCCCGGTGCTCGATTCGAACGTGGGTTCGAATCGAACACCGGGCCCATCCCTCAGACCAGAGCACCTTCCTCCATACATTTTGGGAGTCTCCCACATGCCTTTTCGCAAACTCAAAACGTGGCATTTAGTTTTTTGCTCAAAGTAATGGCTTTCCTCTGGCCACTCTGCCATAAAGCCCAACTCTATGGAGCGTACGGCTTATTGTCGCCCTATGTACAGATACTCCAGTCTCTGCTGTGGAGCTCTGTCTCTGTGCTGCCTCTCTGATTAATGCCCTCCTTGCCCGGTCTATAAGTTTTAGTGTGCCGCCGTCTCTTGGCAGGTTTGCTGTTGTGCCATGTCCATTTGGTTATGATAGATTTGATGGTGCACCTAGGGATCATCAAAGATTTTGATAATTTTTTATAACTTAACCCTGACTTGTACTTCTCAAAAACATTGTCCCTTACTTGTTTGGAGAGTTTCTTATTCTTCATGGCAGTCTTTGGTTAGTGGTGCCTCTTGCTTAGGTGTTGCAGCCTCTGGGGCCTTTCAAAAAGGTGTGTATATGTAATGGCAGATCATGTGACACTTAGATTGCACACAGATGGACATCATTTCACTAATTATGTGACTTCTGAAGGTAATTGGTTCCACCAGAGCTTTTTATGGGCTTCATAACAAAGGGGGTGAATACATACGCACATGACAATTATCATTTTTTTTATTTCTGAAAAATAGTTGTATATTTTTTCTAATTTTACTTCACCAACTTAGACTATTGTTCTGATCCATCACATATCATTTAGATTAAAAAAACATTGAACTAAAGCCTGTAATGTAACAAAATTGGTAAATAGCCAAGGGGGGTGAATACTTTTGCAAGGCACTGTATGCATGAAAGTAAAAACCTTCTGTGTACAGCAGTGCCCCCAAGCCCTCCTAAAACTTACCTGAGCCCCATCCCAATCCAGTGATGTGCATGAGAGCCTCGTCTCCCCGGGGACTCTCCCTCCTCATTGGCTGAGACATCAAGCATGTCAATCACATGCAGTGAGCCAATGAGAAGGGGGGGCTGGGCCGAGCCTAGCATTGTGTCTGAATCAGCACTCAGAACAGCGGCTCAGAAGCAAGTCTGTTGAGTGCCCTCACAGCAAACTGTTTTCTCTGGGGGCACTTGTCAGGAGGGAGGGGCCAGGAGCAATATCCCTTTAACCGCTTCAGCCCCGGAAGATCTGGCTGCTCAATGACCAGGCCATTTTTGCGATACAACTTACAATTGCATGGTCGTGCAACGTTGCACCCACACAAAATTGACTTCCTTTCTTTCCCACAAATAGAGCTGTCTTTTGGTGGTATTTGATCATCTCTGCGTTTTTTTTTTTTTTTTTTGCGCTATAAGCAAAAAAAGAGTGACAATTTTGAAAAAAACACAATAATTTGTAAGCTTTGCTATAATAAATATCCCCAATTTTCCTTAAAAAAGCAAATTTTTTCCTCAGTTTAGGCCGATGTGTATTCTTCTACGTATTTTTGGTAATAAAAAAATTGCAATAAGCGTATATTTATTGGTTTGCGCAAAAGTTATAGCATCTCCAAATAGGGGATAGATTTATGGCATTTTTATTATTATTTTTATTTTTTACTAGTAATGGCGGTGATCAGCGATTTTTATCATGACTGCGACATAATGTCAGACAGATCGGATACTTTTGGCCCATTTTTGGGACCATTGGCATTTATACAGCGACCAGTGCTATAAAAATGCACTGATTACTGTGTAAATGTCACTGGTAACAAGTTTTTTGTTATCACGTAAATGTCACTGGTAGGGAAGGGGTTACCAGTAGGGGGCGATCAAGGCGTTAATTGTGTGTCCTAGGGAGTGATTCTAACTGTAGGGGGATGGGACTGCCTGAGTGAGGAGAGCGATCGTTGTTCATACTTAGTATGAACAACAGATTGGTCTCCTCACCCCTGACAGCATGGAGATCTATCTGTTTACATTGATAGATCTCTGTTCTGTCTCTTTGGAGCGATCGCGGATGCCCGGTGATCATCGCAACCGCCAGGCATGTGCATAGGCTCTGGCGGCGTGCACGCGCCCCCTAGTGGTCAAAAGGCGATGTAAGGTAAAGCCGTTTCACCCAGTGGAGCCCACCTGCCACAGTACAACTGCGGAGGCTGGTCGGGAAGGGGTTAAAAGGTTGCTTAAAAAATGCCGTTGATTAATTGAATCTGATAGGATGAATCACCTAAACATTTTATATACCTGTTAAGCTCCCAGTGGTGTGTTCTTCATGGCAAATGTCAGGAATCTAAAAAAGATTTTCTGATCTGCAAATATTAGATTAAAGCATAACTAAAGGCAAAACTTTTGTTTTAGTTTTGGACAGAGTGGAGATGGATTAGAATCCCTGTCAGTTTTTATTTCTGTCTTTGCACCCGTTAACCCTCTCTATTTGTTCTATTTACTTGAAAGTGAAAGTGGAAGAAAAACCCACATTTTGGGTTGTCCCCAGAACAGTAATAGAGGTGAAATCTTCCAATGGGGACACTAGTTCTGGTGACCTGGGGGTCCCCAAAGAATTCCCTTAATTTGCAGTGATTTCCTCCCACTTCCTATTTGGCTATGGGACAGGAAGGGAAGAGAAATTTCTGCAATGGGACACAGATGGTAAAAAAAAGTATAAAATCTGACAGGGGTTATAACCTTCCCACTGGAGTCCTTTTCCACTCCTCCATGACAACATCACACAGAGCTGGTGGATGTTAGAGACCTTGCGCTCCTCCACCTTTCATTTGAGGATGCCCCACAGATGCTCAATATGGTTTAGGTCTGGAGACATGCTTGGCCAGTACATCACCTTTACCCTCAGTTTCATTAGCAAGGGAAGCTGAGAGTGAGAGCGATAACACCAAATGTAACACACCTGCTCCCCATTCACACCAGAGACATTGTAACACTAACAAGTCACATGACACCGGGAGGGAAAATGGCTAATTGGGCCAAATTTGGACATTTTCACTTAGGGGTGTACTCACTTTGGTTGCCAGCGGTTTAGACATTAATGGCTGTGTGTTGAGTTATTTTGAGGGGACAGAAAATTTACACTGTACAAGCTGTACACTCACTACTTTACATTGTAGAAAAGTGTAATTTCTTCAGTGTTGTCACATGAAAAGATATAATAAAATATTTACAGAAATGTGAGGGGTGTACTCACTTTTGTGAGATACTGTACATGTTTACATATGGGTATGGTCAGCAACTTCTGTTCCTTCATGCCATGGCCTATACTAGTAGTGGAGACATTAAACCTTACATAAAACATGAAACTCTTAACCTTCAGTGTGAAGTACTAGAAATCTTCTGAAAAGCGTCTTACTAATTTCTTTCTTTTATTTAATTATTTATATTGTGTGTAATATTTTTGCAAATTATAAAATGTTTTACCCACTACCAAATGGATAAAAACATTTGAATTTGCAAATGGTAGTTGCGCTATGATGCACCATAGACCTGTGCAGTATCTCCAGTACCTAATTACAGGATTTCCAGAATGTTAGAAGATGTTGATTCTAAATCGATAGGGCAAGAGGAAACACATGAACTGTGCTTTGAAGATAATTCTTTTACATGACAGTTACAAATAACCTTTAACCCTGTTAACGTTTTTTAAAAAAAGCCCAGGAATCTAGCAAATTTCTTCACAGGTTTTTTCTTTTCAAGCATACTAATGTAGATACAATGTCAGTTGAGCTGCTGAAACTGAAAAACAGAGGGCCTTTGGACTGCCATTTATGAAATTTCACAAGATCCGAGCTGGTTGCATGGTTTGAGTCTTCAGGTATACTACATAATCATCATTGGAAGCGCTATTTATCATAAAGCTATCATAGACAGATCAAGCAGCTTTTGTTTCTGACTGAGATGTTTGCTCTATTGCTACTGCCGGTTATCATTCATTAATTATGGTCTAGAGCCCTACGGACGACATGAGTAACGATGACACATAGGAGCAACACAAAACTCACCAACATGAAATAGACCTGAAAGTGTGCCTTGGTCTACCGTATGGTACGCCAAAAATAAGGGGGCATACCCTAGATAAAGAATGATAAGAAGTAGTTATGGAATAATGTGGAATGAGTATTCAGTCTGGGGTAAGAATACTTAGAAGAGGCTTTTAAAAAGGGAGGGTGGGCGGGTATCACGCACAGGAAACCGACAAAGACCGGCGGCCTTTGGGCTGCTTAAATACCCCTCCGGGCTCCTCCCATAACTTCAGGCCGGTACCCGGCCTTCCAATTTATGGTCTAGAGCCCTACGGACGACATGAGTAACGATGACACATAGGAGCAACACAAAACTCACCAACATGAAATAGACCTGAAAGTGTGCCTTGGTCTACCGTATGGTACGCCAAAATAAGGGGGCAAAAACCTTCAGGTAGGGGATAATTATTTATTAGAGGTAACGTCACTGAGTGAGTCGAGCAAAGGCCTGAGCCATCTCTAACTGTGGGTTAGGAATGTAGCGAGAGAAGCAGGCCGACTTCCACCGACCCAGTTTCTTGATTACGTGGTCCGGAACCCCCTGTCTTGAGGCCGTCGTGGCCGCCCCGATCCGGAACGAATGCCCGGAGTACTGGCTGGGGTCCAACTGAAGATGGCCGAGAAGGACCCGGACATGTTCCACGAACTGCGAAGAGTTAAGGGCTTTCACCGGAAAAGGTAGCAGTGGACTGGCCCCTGGGCAGTCGGACAGCAGTGCCGTCAGGCGGTCCAACACGGCAACTGGGCACCAGTTGTTGTGAGTCCTGTACAGGTGAATATCTACTCCGGAACCTCGCTGTTGGGTTTTGGATGTCGTCAAGTGAAGGACGTAGTGATCCTGGTGGCGATAGAGATTATTTCTACGCAAGACTGGACCGGCTGGGTGGCTGCGAGTGAACTCGCTGGGCCGCAGAAACCCGTAAAACGCCATGTGTATCGCAGCCTGCAGGACGGTACTGAGGAGGAGACCGAAAGGGGACCTATCCAGGATGTCAGACATCCCCTTGAAGATCTCCCCC
>JAQSEC010003321.1:0-48067 GCA_028564925.1 Lithobates sylvaticus | reverse complement strand
CCTTTAGTAAATAACACCCATTGCCCCCAAATCCTTTACATTTGACATACATAATGCTTGTTTGTATTTAAATAAGGAAGTCACACATTTAGAAATGTAAAAAAGTTTACTTCCAACACATTCAAAAGTGCGTTTACAAACTTATTGCCAAAAGTGACAAGATCTGGGTTATTTACAACATTGTTTACAAACATTCCGCATTTGGTAAAAGCAGGCATGGAGCAAAACAGAACCTAGGAACTCGGAAAGATCAACTTTCTAAAGTGAAGCCAAGATCAGACATGACTATATGTTCAAAGTGTGTTTGATCTTGCCTTCATCACATGGGGGGTCACCCCTGGAAACGGGAATTTTAGAACATGCACACAATTTGGTTTTGAAAATGGTCATTAGATGGAAAAACACATGCCTAGAATCTTCAAAAGTGCCATTTTCCATCATGGGGATGAATTTGCAACTTAAGAACTGTGTGAAATTTAGAACATGCACACATTGTGTCCACATGTGCTAGCTCCCATCATGGTGGATGAATGCCAACGTTTTTTTGGGGGTGCAACCCCTTCACCACAACCACTTTAGTAGTTCGTAAAGTGGTTGCACCCCCAAAAAAACGTTGGCATTCATCCACCATGATGGGAGCTAGCACATGTGGACACAATGTGTGCATGTTCTAAATTTCACACAGTTCTTAAGTTGCAAATATGTTCAGAAGCAGCCACAAATGTGTGTGAATTACTTGGTGCGTTTTCAGATTTTTCCTAAAACATCAATGATGTTCTTAAATTTTTGTTGAACATCATTGATGTTTTGCTTTATGTCATCTAGATCTCTATTGCAGACCATTATCTCCCCGATGAGTACGTGGGCACTCTCTGTGGTAAAGTGCGATTCTTCTTCCACAACATCCACGTCACCTAAAAACAAACAAAAACCCAAAAAATGTCTTGGAAATGAGGCAGGCATACATTGATTAGCTTACCAGTAGCTGTGTTCTCCCACACTCACCTGTTGTGGTGACAAGTTTTCCAATTTCTATGATCTCTCCTTCCTCCTCCTCCTCCTCTGCTTCTGGTCTTTCCCCTTCTTTGGGAGGTGTTGGTTTGGTGGTTTCGTCTGACGTCACGTGTTTTCGCTCCCCTATGAGAAGGTACAAAAGGAAGATTTAGCAACACAATCTATTGATGGCAGAAATAGGAAATGTCAAACATTGCTTGAAAGTGAGGGACAATATTTTTGTTGGGCCAGTTACAAATGACAACAACATGAATGTAGTCACTTTTTAAAGGTGCAAAACTGATTAGCTTTTTGGTAGAATTTTTTTTGATGGAGACCCCCCTCTAGTATCCACTGGAGCACATGTGTAGAAAAGCATAATAAAAAGTGGGTTTGGGTGTCCCAGCACTAGTGCTCTAGAGTCCAGATGGGTAATCAGCTACTGGGTGACCTCTCCTTTACATCGAATAAATTGGCTTTACATTCTTGATGACATTTCTAATGAGAACAAACTTCCTTTCTCCAAAAAAAACAACAAACCTCGTATTATAAGTGTCCGAACGATCGAGGTTGAGTACAATCGATTGGACACACACGAACATGACAGTGGCAGAAAGATCGAGGTTGAGTACGATCGAATGCACAGACGAACCTGAAAGTGGCCATTTTGGAATGTACAACTTTGTAAAAATCCTAACACATGGAGCAGCATGCAAGCAAGAAAACAAACACAAAACACGACAACTACTTACTTTTTTGAAGAACTCGCTTGATCTTTCTGTACTGATCGGGCTCCCTCAGTTTCAGGTCTGACCAGCGTTTCCTCAGTTGCTCCTTGGATCGTTGTACCCCAAAATGATTGTACAGCCTCCTCACAACTTTAGACATGATCTTGGCCTTGCGGACATTGGGGTTGAGGTAAGGCCCATACTTCCCATCATAGTCGCTCCTCTTTAATATGTCCACCATCTCCAACATTTCTCCAAATGACATATTGGAGGCCTTGAATTTCAGGCTCCGGGATCGGGACGTTTATGCCTTCGGCCTTTCCTCATCCTCCTCCTCGTTGGTGGGATATTTCGGGCGCACCTGCTGTGTCCCCGCCATGTGCTCTCCCCACTGCGCCGTAAAGAGAAGGGGTGGGGAATAGACGAGAAAGATCGTCAGGGGCGGGCAGAAGTTGACGCATGCGCACTGTATATAAAACGTCACACGCCTGTGTCGTAGCCACGATCTGTGAGACGAGGGGAGAGAAAGCTCACGCACGAGACGATCGCTATAACGAAGGTACAATTTGACGTTGGTACATAACTAGCCTAGACTGATTAGACCTTGAGGCTTCTTTATGGAGAAGATTAGGAGACTTTTGCCTGACATTATTTATAGTGTTTTGTGTGGTGTTGTGTCTTGCAGAGATTATGCAGGGATTCAACAACTTGAGTTTTCTCCCCCTCTTCATTGAGAAATACAGGGAAATTCCCCTTTTATGGCAGGCCAAACACCCCCATTACGGCATCAAACCAATGAGGTCCGCAGCCCTGCTGGAACTTGTGGAATTTATAAAGCCAAGGTTCCCCACGGCAACTGTTGGTGATTTAAGAAAGAAAATTGGCAGCCTGAGGAGTGCGTATATCAGGGAGCGCAAGAAGGTCCTGAAGTCCCTAGAATCTGGAGCTTCAGCAGATGTCTATGTCCCCAAGCTCTGGTACTATGACAGTCTCCATTTTCTCAAAGACCAGGCTGATGTCACGGAGCCACTCTCGACTCCTCCTTTCACGCTTCCTTTCGCGCAGGCCACCCCTGATGAGGCTTCCGAGGAGCAACCTGGGCCTTCCATTCTGGAAGAGGTGGAGGAGCCCAGCTTGTTCCAGGTATAGTAGTTTGGGAACCATTTTTGTGAAAAAGGAATGATGTTCACTGAATTCAGGATCACCAATTGCTTAGTTCATAACGTGTTTGACATATCAACTGACAGTCGTGTTGGAGACAGTTGGGGCAAGAATCTAAACTGCAGGGCTGAGAATTGTATGGTTTGCGATTTGTAACCATTTTGCAACAGTCACTAGATGAGAATTGTGTGTGTTTGATGAACAAATAACTGAAACTATGTCCCTTTTTCATACACAGGAAGACCTCAGCCAGGAGGAGGCTGTGGAATGTGGCAGTCAGGAGGAGGAAGGGGTTAGTGGCAGCCAAGAGGTGGGTAGTGGCAGCCAAGAGGGGGGTAAGCCTCGGAGCCTGACTGTCTCCCAAGTCCCTCCCCTCCGCCTTCCCTACAAAAGGGCGAGAAGGGGGGGTGAGGCGGGAGAGTCAGCGCTTCGGATGATCCGAGAGGCTTCAGCCTCCCTACATGCCACACCCACCGACGAGGAGACCTTTGCCTCTGTGGTTGTCACTAAAATGAAGGATATGGAGGTGAGGCAACGCAACATGTGTGAGGGGCTCATCCTCAAGGTCCTAAATGAGGGTATGGCTGGGGAGATGACCCAACTCACACATGTTTGCCATAGTGACCATGCTCCGCCTCCTCCTCCTCCTCCTCCTTCTGCCACCCCAACACAGCCACAGCGTGCAAGGAAGCGTGGAAGGAAGACCTGAGAGTGACGTGGATTCAGTCTGGTCTGAGAGAAGATGGAGCCTCTCGTAGTACCAGAGCCTGGGGACCTAGATGGCATCTGCTGCAGTTCCGGGTGTTTTGGACTTCAGGACCAGATTGCACTCCCTTATTATTTAGATACGTACTCCTCAGGCCCCCAATTTTAGACACTTCAAAAATAATGGTTGCCGTGGGGGTCCAAGGCTTTGCAAACTCCCCAAGTTTCTTCATCGCTGCGTTCCTCTTTGGTTTGTTGCTGACACCTAAATAAAGGTCTTTTTGATTTGAAATAATCATTGCCTATGTGTTTTACTTTTCTACAATGACAGTTTATTTGTGAGTAGGCAGGTACATTTCACTAATCATAAAGTATAATTAACAAGGGGCACCAACAACCAACAAACTCCTAGTAAATTTAAGCAACAAATACAAATGTTAATAAAGTGGTTTTGCTAAGTTGAGACACAACCCCCCTCCACAAAAAAAAAAAGCTCCTTAAAATATGTCTTCCAACAAAAAAATAAAAATGACAAATCATCCAAAAAAAATAACAAAGATTCTTTTACGATCTGAGTACAAATAAACATGTAGTGTAGAAATCCTGAAAACTAATAAAGAACTAAGTTTGTGAGAAGTGCGGGTGAATAGGAGCAGCTAAAACATGTCATTCTTCTTGCATTGTAAAGAAAAAGAGAATGCGCTGCATTAAAGACATTTTAACATTGCAGCATGACGAATGTGCTGTGTCGATTAGGAAAGGTAGTTTTACCTGACCGATCGCTTCCGTCACAGAATTTCTTCTGAGCATGCGTAGCACTTTGTCCGTCGGACTACCATACACACGATCGGATTTGGTGTGATCGGACCTTGTTGTCCAAAAATCTATCCAGCAGGAGATAGGACTTTGTCCGTCGGACAATCCGACGTACACTGTCCGATGGTGCATACACACGGTCGGATTTTTCGACAACATTGTCCGATCGGACAGAATCCATGCGAAAATCCGACCGTGTGTATGGGGCTTTAGAGGGAATGTCAGTAACAATTTACCAATGTACCGTATATACTCGAGTATAGGTCGACCCGAATATAAGCCGAGGCCCCTAATTTACCACAAAAAAACTGGGAAAACGTATTGACCCGTGTATAAGCCGAGGGTGAGAAACGCAGCAGCTACTGTAAGTGGAAAAGAGGGTCAACAATGCCCATCTGCAGCTGCATGTCTCCCTGTGTCCTGTGTACCTCCCTGTGTCCATTGCAGCCTACCTGTGTCCTGTGCATGCCTCCTTGTGCCCATCTGCAGCTCTGTGTGCTGTTTTGCAGCTCTGTGCCCATCTGACGCTCTGTGTGCTGTTTTGCAGATTAAAGATGAAGGATAGAGTAATAACTTTTGTTTATAAGCATCTTTTTCAGGTCCAGTGAGTTTCTGAAAGTGTATGTACATAGAAAGCAGATGTATGTAGATAGCTGTAAACATGCATAAATACAAACGCCTAAAAGAAGATAAAAATATAAAAGGGTGTTTCATTTTTATTTATTTTTTTGCACCATTCTAAACCCTGCATCTCTTCCTCCAGTTTGTTATGAGGAAGAAAATGGGGAGGGGGTGGAAAATTGCAAGCATTACAGTTTTCAAACTAATAATACTGAACTCTCTAGTTCTTTTTTTTTTTTTTTCACCTCAGAAAGAACTTATTGGGACCATATCAGAAGCGCCCTCAGTTTATTGTCCCTAATTATGTCTTTGCATCATTGTGGAAATTTTTCTCTTTTTTTTTTTTTTTTAACACTCAAAAGTTTCTCATGCATATTTACTCTTTTTATGGAGCTAATTAGAAGGCCTTACTAATTGGTGCCTCACCAGCTCTCTCCGTTTCTAGTAGGACTCTTGAATCTTATCCGCACTCCATATCCCCCCATCCTCCCCCCACCCCCCTCCCCCCTCCCCCCCGCCGCTGGGGTCGCTCCTGCGAATGCTCAAAGAATGATTGTGCGTTTTTCATTTGTGTTTGTTTATAGTCGTATGTCTCTCTCTCACTATTTCCTTAGGGCTCCAGGACCTCTTAAACCTTCTCCATCCCTCCCATTTAGTTTTCATATCCTCTCCTTCCTCCGTCACACTATTGGCAAGGCACTCCATGGTATAAATACCCTCTACCGCATCTACCCATTCCCAGAGAGGTGGGCACTCAGGGTCCCTCCATCTCCTGGGTATTACTCGCTTCGCTGCATTTAGCAAATGCGGAACCAGTGATCTCCTGTATTGCCTGGACCCTACCGATGTATCGTGTAACAGCACTTCCCAGGGGTCCTCTTTTACCACGACCTTAGAGATCTCCTCAATGGATTTCAGGATAGATTTCCAAAATTTTTTAATTTTTGGACAGTCCCACCATAGGTGGCCCATAGTTCCCCTCTCTTGGCAACCTCGCCAACAGTTAGCGGGCGCTCCTGGCTGGAACTTGTTTAGCTTGTCCGGGGTCAAGTACCAGCCAGAGAGGCACTTATAGTTGATCTCTGCAGTTTTAACATCGACAGCCGAACTATGTGTAAGTTGGAAAATTTTCTTAATTGCCCCCGTGTGAGGTGTGCCCAATTCCCGTCCCCATTTTTTGATGAAGGGCGGTACCTCCTGTCCGTCCCTCGACAGCAGGAATTTATAGATTTTTGTGATCATTTTCTTAGTATTCTCCGCCGTGAAGATACGTTCCATCACCGTGAGGTCCCCCCGTCCCCTCATAGGGGGGGCATCGTACCCACTAAATGACGTAACTGGAGGTACCGCCATCCGTCCACCGTGAACAAATCATTCTTCTTCTGTAACTCCTGAATGGTCAATATTTTTCCTTTACTAATTAAGTCTCCTAACCGTGCATTATCATCTCTTATCCATTCCCCTCCCAGATCCTTACTCCCTGGGGGGAACAGGTAGTTTTCTTTTAGTGCAATTAATGGTGAGTTAAATTTTATTTTGAAGTTTTTGTGCATTTTGTCCCAAACTTTTAATGTGTTCTTTGTGATCGCATGTGTTTTTTCTCCCAATTTTCTAAACTTAGGAGGGTTCCAAATAATTTTCCCCAGCTGTGTTTCACTCAGTGCTTCCTCTAAACTTACCCATCTCTTTTCGCTGTGTGCCCTCCCCCATTCTGGAATTCTTAGTAAAGCTGTTGCATAATAATAATTAACAATGTCGGGTACTGCCAAGCCCCCCTTACTTTTATCTAATTTTAAGGTTTGAATTGAGATTCTGTGTGACTTCTGTTGCCAAATGTAATTCATAATAATGGTTTTTATTTTCCTCAAATACTGTTCTGGTAGGGATATTGGGATCATCGGTAGTTTGTAGGTGATCAGCGGGAGTATCATCATTTTGACTGCATTAATGCGGCCTAGCCACGATATTGGTCTAGTTTTAAACTCCTGGCATTTCTTTCTTACTTCGTCTAATAAAGGTAAATAATTAGCCTTGTACATTTTCCCTATAGTGTTCGTCAACTCTATGCCGAGATATTTAATTTGTTTCTTCCACATGAAGTTATACTCCTTCATCAGGTCTTGTTTTTCCACTCTGTTCATATTAATGTTCAGAATGGAGGATTTCGCCAGGTTAATCTTAAAATTTGAGACCTCACCGTACGCCGCGATGTTCTTCAAAATATTGGGGAGTGATTTCTGAGGTGAGCGAATGCCGCCAGCTTGTGTTCCTCCCCCCTCGCCTCGCATCCCTCTATGTCCGCATTTCCCCTTATTGTTGCCAGAAGTGGTTCCAAGGAAAGTACGAAGAGGAGCGGGGAGAGGGGGCAGCCCTGCCTAGTCCCATTGTGCATTTCGAAGGGGGAGGATAGGACGCCGTTCACCTTGATGTTAGCCTTTGGATGGCTATAGAGGACCCTTATTTTCTGGATTATTTTCGGTCCAAATCCCATGATGTCTAAAGTCTTAAACAGGAACCCCCAGTCTACCCGGTCGAATGCTTTTTCCGCATCGATAGACAGTAGTAGACTGGGGGTTCGTGTATCTCTCATCCTCTGGATCGCCAACAAAGTTCGCACGCTGTTGTCTCTGCCTTCTCGACCCGACGTAAATCCCACTTGGTCTGGGTGTATCAGCTTACCCAAGCATCTCTTTATACGCTCGGCCAGAATCTTGGCATAAAGCTTTGTTTCGAAATTTAGTAGAGATATTGGTTTGTACCCCGCGCCCGTCGAGCCGTCCTTCCCCTCCTTTCGTAGAACCGTTATCGTTGCCGACAGTGAGGCCTCACTCATACCATACTCCGAGCCCAGTCCATTCATGTATCTGAGAAGTCTAGGTGTCAAAATCTCCCTATAGGTCCTATAATACAGGGCAGTAAACCCGTCCGGCCCCGGGCTCTTGCCTAACGGTGAGTTGTTGAGGGCTTCCAGAACTTCCTCCTCCGAGATGGGTCTCTCTAACCTTTCCTTCTCCTCTAGTCCCAAGGACTGTAATTTTGCCTTTCTCAAAAATGCGTTGGCTTTGTCCCTACCACCCCCCTTCTTTATCTCTACTCTTTTGACCAACTGAGTATAATTCCTCATAAAAGTCCCTAAACGTCGATGCTATGTCTTTTGAGATGAACCTCGCCTCTCCCTTTTTGTTAACAATTTTTTCTATGAAATTTTTGGCTTTGTTTTTTTGCAACAATCTCGCTAGGTGTTTCCCTGACTTGTTACCATAGGTGTAACGTTCTTTGGCAATTCTGTTAAATACTTGTTTTACCCCCTGCTCCGCTAGTTCTCTTAACTCTTCCCTCTTGAGGATTATTTCTTGGAATGTTGCCTGGTTCTGTGTAGGGTCCTCCTTGTGTTTATGCTCCAGGTCCTTGATATCATTCGTTAGCTCCTGAACTCGTCTTAATCTTTCTTTTTTTTTCCAAGTGGCCTTCGAAATGAACACCCCCCTAATAAAAGCCTTGTGTGCATCCCAGAGGCTTGACCCCTTCACCGCTCCATTATCATTTGTTTGGAAAAACCACTCCAGTTCTTTTCTAACGCTTTCCCTAATTTCCTCGTCCTTCAGCAACTCGTTGTTTAATTTCCATCCACAGCTAGGCTGTTTGAATTCTGGGATGTTCAGGCTCATGCTCACCGGAGCGTGATCTGACAATGATGCTATCTCGATCCTAGTATCCGTTATTCTGTCTAACAGTCCGTGGTCTACCCAAATATAATCCAGTCTATAGTACGTCTTGTGCACAGGGGAGAAAAATGTGTAGTCTTTGATGAGTGGATGATGCATTCTCCACACATCAACCAATTGCTCCGAGCTCATCTTTTTCTTTAGAACCTTCAATTGAACATTTCCTGTCCCCTGTGCACAAGACGAGCTATCCAGGTCCGGGTCTAGGGTAAGGTTTAAGTCCCCCATCAGTATCAGATATCCTCTTCTGAAGGATCTCAGCCTGGAGAGAGTCTAAAGCCCCATACACACGGTCGGATTATCCGCGGACCAGGTCGGTCGGATCCTGTCCGTCGTACTTTGTCCGATGTTGGTGTTGTGTACACACGGTCGGACTACGTTGTCGGAATATCCGGTCTGCAAGAACGTTGTGACGTAAGTCGTCTTCCACGAGATTAGAAAAGGGAAGTTCAGCACCACGTCAGGCACCCGTTGGGCTCCTTCTGCTGATCCCGTGTTTATCGCGAGTTAGTCGAAGTTTGGTGACTTAAGATTCGCGCTTCTCAGTTTTCTGACTCAGATCGTTACTGCTCTTCAGTTTGTGCTTGTCGTGCGTATCTGTTTATTAGTGCGTGTAGTCAGTTCGCATTTGTTGGTCATTGCGGCCTATATCTTGATATAGGACGCTTTGATTTGCACTGCTTATTGTCTGCTCGTTTCTGGTATTCATTTCGTTCTTTCAGGCCTTGCTGTTTATCGGTGCTTTCTGTTTGTCCGTTCTGACCAGCCGACCTTTTGTGACCTTGTGAGCGATGTTTCCCGTGCGTACTCGTCGCCGAGTTCGTGCTGTATGCGGAATTAGTGTCGGGCTTTTAGCTTTGACCCAAGACCCGTCCATGAACAGAGTGACGAGGAGTATGTGGACCAAGAATTGGTTGCTTCAGCGTGACCAATTCTCGCACATGCCTTTGCTTCGTGAGATCCAGGAGAATAATCCAGATGATTTCAGGAACTTTCTCCGGATGACGGACCCCTATTTTCACCGTCTTTTGGCTTTGCTGACCCCCTTTATCAGCCGGCAGGATACCTGCATGAGACAAGCCATTACTCCGGAGCAGAGGCTTGTTGCCACGTTGAGTTACTTGGCGACAGGGAGAAGTCTTCAGGATTTGAAGTTCTCTTCAGGTATCTCTCCCCAGGCCCTGGGAATCATTATTCCAGAGACCTGTTCTGCCATCATCCAGGTCCTGCAGGAGGACTATATTAAGGTAACATTTCTACTTTACTATTCCCTTCTATGTATGCTCTGTTTGCTAATGTCTTCTATTTTTGACCTCCTTCCCTAATTACCATGATTGCAATATGTTCTAATATGATGTGCCCCTTTTCTCCTTCATGCATTTTTCCCTTCACTTACCTCCCCAGCATGCTCTTCTGCCCCAATAGACTGCTATGGCCTAGTCACTTAAGCAATGCCTTTTGTCTGCTGCATAGTATTGTTTGCCCCCAAACACCCCCTAAAATATGCACAAATGTTTGCTGTGTGGTTTGCTTCATGTAGAGCCCCTTTTTTTTATTTTTTTAGGTGGGGGGTGCAAACTCATTAGGAACCCCCTCCCCCAACTGCTCTGTCAGATGGTACCAATCCTCTATCTGCTGGCTTTCCCAAGGTCAATACACACTATATACCTACCGCTTTATAGTGGGCATCTTTAGGGATGAATTCTGCAAAGCATGTAGTGCAAGGGGCTGCCTCCATACTTTCCATTTCCTATTTTTTTGTGTTCTTTCCCTCCTATTAGCTTGCTTGGTAATTTCAGAATGTCACAATGTGCTTTCTTTTTTTTTTGGGGGGGGGGGGGGCATTGCTCTGCCTGACGATGTGTGAGAGGCATTTTGTAATAAATCTTATTTTTCAACCAACCTATGATTTCTTGTCATTTCCGTATTCTTTTTAGCTTATTTTACCTTGAAATTTTTTTCCCTTTGCCTTCGACAGTGGGAATGCACTTTCTGGGCAAAAGGAGGTAACAGTCTCTTCTTCCCAAAAAGATTATTCTCATGTTGTGTGTTTGCTACCTAATCTTTGGTCTAGAGAAGGTTTGTACTGCATAACTGACACCCAAAATACTCCTTTTCATCACCAGGTCAGACATGTGTGTATTCTCAAAAATGCTGTGCTCCGTGTTTTCGTACAAAGCACTGTGGGTGTCATTTACATAAGTCAAATCGACTATGCTCTACAAGTGCAGTGAAAAAGTGCCCTGGAAAAGAAACTTGCAGTGCAAAGTGGACTTGCCTTTAGTAAATAACACCCATTGCCCCCCATATCCTTTACATTTGACATACATAATGCATTGTGTTTTTTTAAATAAGGAAGCCACACATTTAGAAAATTTAAAAAGTTTACTTGGAAAACATTCACAAGTGCGTTTACAATCTTCTTGCCCAAACTGACAACATCTTGGTTATTTACAACATTGTTTACAAACATTCCGCAATTGGTAAAACCAGGCATGGAGCAAAACAGAACCTATGAACTAGGAAAGTTCAACTTTGTAAAGTGAAGACAAGATCAGACATGACTATATGTTCAAAGTGTGTTTGATCTTGCCTTCATCACATGGGGGGTCACCCCTGGAAAGTGGAAATTTATAACATGCACACAATTTGGGTCTGAAAATGGTCATTAGATGGTAAAACACATGCCTAGAATCTTCAAAAGTGCCATTTTCCATCATGGGGATGAATGGACGTTTTTTGGGGGTGCAACCCCTTCACCACAACCACTTTCGTAGTTCGTAAAGTGGTTGCACCCCCAAAAAAACGTTGGCATTCATCCACCATGATGGGAGCTAGCACATGTGGACACAATGTGTGCATGTTCCAAATTTCACACAGTTCTTAAGTTGCAAATATGTTCAGAAGCAGGCACAAATGTGTGTTAATTACTTGGTGCGTTTTCATATTTTTCCTAAAACATCAATGATGTTCTTCAATTTTTGTTGAACATCATTGATGTTTTGCTTTATGTAATCTAGATCTCTATTGCAGACCATTATCTCCCCGATGAGTACGTGGGCACTCTCTGTGGTAAAGTGCGATTTTTCTTCCACAACATCCACGTCACCTAAAAACCACAAACAAACAAAAATCGGGTGTTGGAAATGAGGCAGCCATACATTGATTAGCTTACCAGTAGCTGTGTTCTCCCACACTCACCTGTTGTGGTGACAAGTTCTCCAAGTTCGATGATCTCTCCTTCCTCCTCCTCCTCCTCCTCTGCTTCTGCTCTTTCCCCTTTTTTGGGAGGTGTTGGTTTGGGGGTTTCCTCAGACGGCCCAAGTTTTCGCTCCCCTATGAGAATGTACAAAAGGAAGATTTAGCAACACAATCTATTGAGGGCAGAAATAGGAAATGACAAACATTGCTTGAAAGTGACAGACACTATTTTTGTTTGGCCAGTTACAAATGCCAACTACATGAATGTAGTCACTTTGTAAAGGTGCTAAACTTACTAGCTTTTTGGTAGAAGTTTTTTCTGATGGAAACCCCCCTCTAGTATCCACTGGAGCACATGTGTGGAAAAGCCTAATAAAAAGGGGGTTTGGGTGTCCCAGCACTAGTGCTCTAGAGTCCAGATGGGTAAACAGCTACTGAGTGACCTCTCCTTTACATTGACTAAATTTGGTTTACGCTCTTGCTGACATCTCTAGTGAGAACAAACTTCCTTTCAATAAAAACTTCACCAAACATCGTATTATAAGTGGCCGAACGATCGAGGTTGCGTACGATCGAATGGACACACACGATCATGACAGTGGCAGAAAGATCGAGGCTGAGTACGATCGAATGCACAGACGAACCTGAAAGTGGCCATTTTGGAATGTACAACTTTGTAAAAATCAAACCACATGGAGCAGTATGCAAGCAAGAAAGCAAACACAAAACACAACTACTTACTTTTTTGAAGAACTCGCTTGATCTTTCTGTACTGATCGGCCTCCCTCAGTTTCAGGTCTGACCAGCGTTTCCTGAGTTGCTCCTTGGATCGTTGTACCCCAAAATGATTGTACAGCCTTCTCACAACTTTAGACATGATCTTGGCCTTGCGGACATTGGGGTTGAGGTAAGGCCCATACTTCCCATCATAGTCGCTCCTCTTTAATATGTCCACCATCTCCAACATTTCTCCAAATGACATATTGGAGGCCTTGAATTTCAGGCTCCGGGATCGGGACGTTTCTGCCTCCGGACTTTCCTCGTCCTCCTCCTCGTTGGTGGGATATTTGGGGCGCACCTGCTGTGTCCCCGCCATGTGCTCTCCCCACTGCGCCGTAAAGAGAAGGGGTGGGGAATAGACGAGAAAGATCGTCAGGGGCGGGCGGAGTTTGACGCATGCGCACTGTATATAAAACGTCACACGCCTGTGTCGTAGCCACGATCTGGGAGACGAGGGGAGAGAAAGCTCACGCACAAGACGATCGCTAGAAACGAAGGTACAATTTGACGTTGGTACATAACTAGCCTAGACTGATTAGAACTTGAGGCTTCTTTATGGAGAAGATTAGGAGAGTTTAGGCTGACATTATTTATATTGTTTTGTGTGGTGTTGTGTCTTGCAGAGGTGATGGAGGGCTTCTACGACGTGTGTTTTCTCCCCCTCTTCATTGATAAATACAGGGAATTTCCCCTATTATGGCAAGCAAAGCACCGCGACTACAGCAACAGACCAAAGAGGTACGCAGCCATGCTGAAACTTGTGGCATTTGTAAAGCCAAACCTGCCCATGGCAACCCTGGCAAACTTAAAAGTCAAAATTAAGAACATGAGGAGTACCTATTTCCGGGAGCGCAATAAGGTCCGGAAGTCCCTAGCATCTGGAGCTGCAGCAGCTGATGTCTATGTCCCCACGCTCTGGTACTATGAGAGGCTCCACTTTCTCAAAGACCAGGCTAATGTCAGGAAGTCACTCTCGACTCTTCCTTGCACGCGTCCTTCCACGCACGCCACCCCTGATGAGGCTTCCGAGGACCAACCTGGGCCTTCCAGTATGGAAGATGTGCAGGAGCCCAACTTGTTCCAGGTATAGTAGTTTTGTAACCATTTTTGGGAATAATGAATGATGTTCAGTTAATTCAGGATCCCCAATTGCTTAGTTCCTAACGTGATTGACATATCAACAGACAGTGGTGTTGGAGACATTTTTGGGAAGAATTTAAACTGCAGGGCTGAGAATTGTATGGTTTTCTATTTGTAAACATTTTGCAACAGTCACTAGATGAGAATTGTGTGTGTTTGATGAACAAATAACTGAAACTATGTCCCTTTTTCATACACAGGAAGACCTCAGCCAGGAGGTGGCTGTGGAATGTGGCAGTCAGGAGGAGGCAGGGGTTAGTGGCAGCCAACAGGGGGGTAGGCGTAGGAGCCTGACTGTCTCCCAAGTCCCTCCCCTCCGCCTTCCCTACAGAAGGGTGAAAAGCATGGGGGAGGTGGGAGAGTCAGCGCTCCAGCAGATACGAGATGCTTCAGCCTCCCTATATGCCACACCCACCTACGAGGAGGCCTTTGCCTCCTTGGTTGGCAATAAAATGACGGGTATGGAGGCGGGGCAATGCAGCATGTGTGAGGATGTCATCCTCAAAATCCTAAATGAGGGGATGGCTGGGGAGATGACTCCCCTCACACATGTTTGCGAGAGTGACCTTGCTCCGCCTCCTCCTCCTCCTTCTGCCACCCCACCAGCACCAGCACCACGGCGTGGAAGGAAGAGTACAAGGAAGACAAGAGAGTGATGACCTTGATTCAGTCTGGTCTGAGAGAAGATGGAGCCTCTCGTAGGACCAGAGCCTGGGGACCTAGATGGCACCTGCTGCAGTTCCGGATGTTTTGGACTTCAGGACCAGATTGCACCCCCTTATTATTTAGATAGGTACTCCTCAGGCCCCCAATTTTCTAAGCTTGAAAAATGATGGTTGCCGTGGGTGTCCAAGGCTTTGCAAATTCCCCAAGTTTCACCATGGCTGCGTTCCTCTTTGGTTTATTGCTGAGACCTGTTTTTTGGATTTGAAATAATCATTGACTATTGTGTTTTACTTTTCTACAATGACAGTTTTTCTTTGAGTAGGCAGGTACATTTCACTAATCCTAAAGTAGAATTAACAAGGGGCACCAACAACCAATAAACTCCTAGTAAATTTAAGCAACAAATACAAATGTTAATAATGTGGTTTTGCTAAGTTGAGACACACAACCCCCCTCCAAAAAAAAAAAAAAATCTCCTTCAAATATGTATTCCCAAAAAAAAAAAAATGACAAATCATGCTAAAAATATAACAAAGATTCTTTTACGATCTGAGTAAAAATAAACATGTAGTGTATAAATCCTGAAAAGTAATAAAGAACTAAGTTTGTGAGAAGTGCGGGTGAATAGGAGCAGCTAAAACATGTCATTCTTGTTGCATTGTAAAGAAAAAGAGAATGCGCTGCATTAAAGACATTTTAACATTGCAGCGTGACGAATGTGCTGTGTCGATTAGGAAAGGTAGTTTTACCTGACCGATCGCTTCCGTCACAGAATTTCTTCTGAGCATGCGTAGCACTTTGTCCGTCGGACAACCGTACACACGATCGGATTTGGTGTGATCGGACCGTGTTGTCTGAAAATCTATCCAGCAGGAGATAGGACTTTGTCCGTCGGACAATCCGACGTACACTGTCCGATGGTGCATACACACGGTCTGATTTTTCAACAACATTGTCCGATCGGACAGAATCCATGCAAAAATCCGACCGTGTGTATGGGGCTTTAGTCATGTAGTCAGGTGATCTAATATTGGGTGCATAAATATTTGCTAGGGTATATGTGGTCCCGAAGAGGGTCCCCCTCAAGAATAGGAACCTTCCCTCCGGGTCCACTTTCCTATCTTCTAAGTTGAACTGCAGTTCTTTAGCCATCCCTATGGCCACCCCTCTGGTTCTGCTTGAGATTGTGTCACTATAGTACCAAGTAGGGAAGGCTTTTGAATGGAGTTTAATATTCGACGTGAGAGAGAGATGAGTCTCCTGTAAAAAGACCAGGCTAGCCCCATACCTCTCTACCTCCTCCAGAACTCTGTGCCGTTTACTTGGAGCATTCAGCCCTCTCACGTTGTATGTGAGACATTTAATTTCTGTCATCTGATTATATTGTCTTGACCTCGGCTTCCCCAATGCGGCCCCCAGCGGTGGGGTCTCCCTCCCTTGTGCCTTCCCCCCTTCCCTGTGCCCTCACTCCTCCCCGTCTCCCTCACCCATCCCCCTTCCCCCCTCACTCCCATCCCTCCCCCCTCTCTAACCCTCCCCTCTCTACCCCCTCCTACCCAGTCCTGGGTCTCTGAATCAAGGGGTGCCATCCAATCACTTGGCCTCCCCCGAACTCAAGATCTCTGGAGAGGCAGGACTCCGAGCCCGCCCCAGTGTGCCCACCCTCCACTCGCCCAGTTGTTATCTGGCAAGTGAGTGGGCCCACCCGTGAGGACCTGGCATCCCGTTCAGGGGAGCCCCCCGCAGCCGGCCCCCTCTCCCCCCCCCGCCACCTGGACCTCCATACACCCCCTTTTTTTTTTTTTTTCCTTCTCTCTTTTTTCTTTCCTCTCCTTTCTAGCCCACCTCCACCCACCCCGAAAGGTCAGGTATCTGGATGTCTAATTTCCCACAGAACTCCGGCAACTCCTCTGGGTATCTCAGCCTAGCCCATCTGCCCTCTTTTGAGCCCATCAGGCATGCAGGGAAACCCCAAGTATATTTAATGTTATTATTTTGTAGCATCTCTAATAGGGTCTCTGCTGTCGTCTTCTCTCGAGGGTCCGTGCTGATAAGTCTGCATAGATCTGGACTTCAGCCCCTTCAAACTCTAGGGGTGCCATATTTCCTCCCTATCCTTAAAATGGCTGAATCGGACTATTACGTCTCGGGTTCTGTTTGATTCGGAAAAGTCGGCTCTGCCTAGCCGATGTATTCTCTCAATTCTGGGGAACTGATCTTCCCCAGCTCCCGTAAAGGGGGCTAGGATCGTTCTGACGTTTTTTTCAAGATCTTCCCCTCTAAGCTCAGGGATGGCTCGGATTCGTAGGTTTTGCCTTCTGTCTCTGTTTTCCTGGTCCTCGATTTTGTATAACATGTCTCTTTGATACATTTGGGTCTTCTTTAATTGCATTTTTAAATCTGAAATTTCTTGCTCCATGTTGTCGGCCCTCTTTTCCATCCCCTCAACCCTGGTTAGCTGGTGGCTCATATCATCCCTCAGTTTGTTGACTTTGCCTTTAATCACGGATTCCAGCCTCAACATCATCTCCTCCATTTCCATCTTAGAGATGGGTTGGGGTCCTGTTGGCTGCTCGTCCATCCTGCTCGCTTCCCCCTCACTCTCCATTGTATAGTCGGCCCTTGATTGATCATGCTTTATGTCAGGTTTGTGGGATTTCTCCCACCCTGTCTAAGATAGTGTTTAATGGAACTTGAGTCGTTTTTCTGTGTTTTTGGGGCTCCTTTCTTAGACACTTTATTGGGTTCTTTACTCATGATGTTTCTTTTTGTTCCTCTTATTCTTTTCCCCAGTTTGGAAACGCCACAATCAATAATCGATTCGCCCTGGGATCCCCCTTTCTCCAGATTTCTTTTCTTCTTTTTCTTTTTTTTTTTTTGGGGGAGTTTTTTTTTTATTTTAATTTATTTCAGTCTGAGTGGGATAGAGAAACCCCCGGATTCCCTTTATATGTCCTGTTCGCCTCAGCTGGGGATCAACTTGGGCGTCCTCCTTGGGGGACCTCACCTCTAGGGATGGGCCCGGTGCTCGATGCGAACCCATGTTCGCATCGAGCACCGGGTGTTCGCTCGCTCGGCGAGCCCAGAACTATTTTGGCCGCTCGCATCACATTCGTGTGATGCGAGCGGCCCCGCAATGCATTGCGGCCGGCTCGGCCGGCGCAGTGCATTGCTGGCTGATGATTGGCCAAGCATGCACTGTGACCCCGCATGCTTGGCCAATCACAGCGCTGGAAAATCGGAGAGCCCTAATTGGCTACAGGCAGGACGCCTGTAGCCAATTACAGCTCAGGGGCTTTAGTTCACGCCCCCTCATTTAAAAGGCTGCCACGCCGTCGGCGCCGGTCACATGAGTTCCGGCTTTAGGAGAGAGCAGGCTGATTCTGTGTCACTCTTTGCTAGATTCCTAAAGAAAGATTTGCTCTACTTTGCTAAACCATTGGCTATTTATTTGCTAAACCATTGCTACCTGTCATTGATCGTCCATTTCTGCTGCTGGTTAGTGTGTTTTTAGCTGCTGCTGGGGGTTAGTCTGGTGCGTGTCTTACTGTTAGTACAGTATTTCAGTAGTACCAACCGCAGTGCTGTTAGTACAGCACTGCACCCCAAAAGCACCCACAGGACTTGTAGTGTGTTAGTGGCAGCAAACAGAGCTCCTATATTTTCTTCCCAGAAGCACCCATAGGACTTGTACTGTGTTAGTGGCATCACACAGAGCTATATTTTCTTCCCAGAAGCACCTATAGGACTTGTAGTGTGTTAGTCCCATCACACAGAGCTATATTTTCTTCCCAGAAGCACCTATAGGACTTGTAGTGTGTTAGTCCCATCACACAGAGCTATATTTTCTTCCCAGAAGCACCTATAGGACTTGTAGTGTGTTAGTCCCATCACACAGAGCTCCTATATTTTCTTCCCAGAAGCACCCATAGGACTTGTATTGTGTTAGTCCCATCACACAGAGTTCCTATATTTTCTTCCCAGAAGCACCCATAGGACTTGTACTGTGTTAGTGGCATCACACAGAGCTATATTTTTCTTCCCAGAAGCACCTATAGGACTTGTAGTGTGTTAGTACCATCACACAGAGCTATATTTTTCTTCCCAGAAGCACCTATAGGACTTGTAGTGTGTTAGTCCCATCACACAGAGCTCCTATATTTTCTTCCCAGAAGCACCTATAGGACTTGTAGTGTGTTAGTCCCATCACACAGAGCTCCTATATTTTCTTCCCAGAAGCACCTATAGGACTTGTAGTGTGTTAGTCCCATCACACAGAGCTCCTATATTTTTTCCCAGAAGCACCAATAGGACTTGTAGTGTGTTAGTCCCATCACACAGAGCTCCTATATTTTCTTCCCAGAAGCACCTATAGGACTTGTACTGTGTTAGTGCCATCACACAGAGCTATATTTTTCTTCCCAGAAGCACCTATAGGACTTGTAGTGTGTTAGTCCCATCACACAGAGCTCCTATATTTTCTTCCCAGAAGCACCTATAGGACTTGTAGTGTGTTAGTCCCATCACACAGAGCTCCTATATTTTCTTCCCAGAAGCACCCATAGGACTTGTAGTGTGTTAGTCCCATCACACAGAGCTCCTATATTTTCTTCCCAGAAGCACCTATAGGACTTGTAGTGTGTTAGTCCCATCACACAGAGTTCCTATATTTTCTTCCCAGAAGCACCCATAGGACTTGTACTGTGTTAGTGGCATCACACAGAGCTATATTTTCTTCCCAGAAGCACCTATAGGACTTGTAGTCTGTTAGTCCCATCACACAGAGCTATATTTTTTTTCCCAGAAGCACCTATAGGACTTGTAGTGTGTTAGTCCCATCACACAGAGCTCCTATATTTTCTTCCCAGAAGCACCTATAGGACTTGTAGTGTGTTAGTCCCATCACACAGAGCTCCTATATTTTCTTCCCAGAAGCACCTATAGGACTTGTAGTGTGTTAGTCCCATCACACAGAGTTCCTATATTTTCTTGCCAGAAGCACCCATAGGACTTGTAGTGTGTTAGTCCCATCACACAGAGTTCCTATATTTTCTTCCCAGAAGCACCTATAGGACTTGTAGTGTGTTAGTCCCATCACACAGAGTTCCTATATTTTCTTCCCAGAAGCACCTATAGGACTTGTAGTGTGTTAGTCCCATCACACAGAGCTCCTATATTTTCTTCCCAGAAGCACCCATAGGACTTGTAGTGTGTTAGTCCCATCACACAGAGCTCCTATATTTTCTTCCCAGAAGCACCTATAGGACTTGTAGTGTGTTAGTCCCATCACACAGAGCTATATTTTTTCCCAGAAGCACCTATAGGACTTGTAGTGTGTTAGTCCCATCACACAGAGCTCTATATTTTCTTCCCAGAAGCACCTATAGGACTTGTAGTAGTGTGTTAGTCCCATCACACAGAGCTCCTATATTTTCTTCCCAGAAGCACCTATAGGACTTGTAGTGTGTTAGTCCCATCACACAGAGCTCCTATATTTTCTTCCCAGAAGCACCTATAGGACTTGTAGTGTGTTAGTCCCATCACACAGAGCTATATTTTCTTCCCAGAAGCACCTATAGGACTTGTAGTGTGTTAGTCCCATCACACAGAGTTCCTATATTTTCTTCCCAGAAGCACCCATAGGACTTGTAGTGTGTTAGTCCATCACACAGAGCTATATTTTCTTCCCAGAAGCACCTATAGGACTTGTAGTGTGTTAGTCCCATCACACAGAGTTCCTATATTTTCTTCCCAGAAGCACCTATAGGACTTGTAGTGTGTTAGTCCCATCACACAGAGCTATATTTTCTTCCCAGAAGCACCTATAGGACTTGTAGTGTGTTAGTCCCATCACACAGAGCTCCTATATTTTTCTTCCCAGAAGCACCTATAGGACTTGTAGTGTGTTAGTCCCATCACACAGAGTCCTATATTTTCTTCCCAGAAGCACCCATAGGATTTGTAGTGTGTTAGTGCCATCACACAGAGCTATATTTTCTTCCAGAAGCACCTATAGGACTTGTAGTGTGTTAGTCCCATCACACAGAGCTATATTTTCTTCCCAGAAGCACCTATAGGACTTGTAGTGTGTGTTAGTCCCATCACACAGAGCTCCTATATTTTCTTCCCAGAAGCACCTATAGGACTTGTAGTGTGTTAGTCCCATCACACAGAGCTCCTATATTTTCTTCCCAGAAGCACCTATAGGACTTGTAGTGTGTTAGTCCCATCACACAGAGCTATATATTTTCTTCCCAGAAGCACCTATAGGACTTGTAGTGTGTTAGTCCCATCACACAGAGTTCCTATATTTTCTTCCCAGAAGCACCTATAGGACTTGTACTGTGTTAGTGCCATCACACAGAGCTCCTATATTTTCTTCCCAGAAGCACCTATAGGACTTGTAGTGTGTTAGTCCCATCACACAGAGCTATATTTTCTTCCCAGAAGCACCTATAGGACTTGTAGTGTGTTAGTCCCATCACACAGAGCTCCTATATTTTCTTCCCAGAAGCACCTATAGGACTTGTAGTGTGTTAGTCCCATCACACAGAGCTCCTATATTTTCTTCCCAGAAGCACCCATAGGACTTGTAGTGTGTTAGTCCCATCACACAGAGCTCCTATATTTTCTTCCCAGAAGCACCTATAGGACTTGTAGTGTGTTAGTCCCATCACACAGAGCTCCTATATTCTCTTCCCAGAAGCACCTAAAGGACTTGTAGTGTGTTAGTCCCATCACACAGAGCTATATTTTCTCCCAGAAGCACCTATAGGACTTGTAGTGTGTTAGTCCCATCACACAGAGCTATATTTTCTTCCCAGAAGCACCTATAGGACTTGTAGTGTGTTAGTCCCATCACACAGAGCTCCTATATTTTCTTCCCAGAAGCACCTATAGGACTTGTAGTGTGTTAGTCCCATCACACAGAGCTCCTATATTTTCTTCCCAGAAGCACCCATAGGACTTGTAGTGTGTTAGTCCCATCACACAGAGCTCCTATATTTTCTCCCAGAAGCACCCATAGGACTTGTAGTGTGTGTTAGTCCCATCACACAGAGCTCCTATATTTTCTTCCCAGAAGCACCCATAGGACTTGTACTGTGTTAGTGGCATCACACAGAGCTCCTATATTTTCTTCCCAGAAGCACCCATAGGACTTGTAGTGTGTTAGTGGCATCACACAGAGCTCCTATATTTTCTTCTCAGAAGCACCCACAGGACTTGTAGTGTGTTAGTCCCATCACACAGAGCTCCTATATTTTCTTCCAGAAGCACCCATAGGACTTGTAGTGTGTTAGTGGCATCACACAGAGCTCCTATATTTTCTTCTCAGAAGCACCCACAGGACTTGTAGTGTGTTAGTCCCATCACACAGAGCTCCTATATTTTCTTCCAGAAGCACCCATAGGACTTGTAGTGTGTTAGTGGCATCACACAGAGCTCCTATATTTTCTTCGCAGAAGCACCCACAGGACTTGTAGTGTGTTAGTGGCATCACACAGAGCTCCTATATTTTCTTCCCAGCACCCATAGGACTTCTAGTGTGTTAGTGGCATCACACAGAGCTCCTATATTTTCTTCTCAGCAGCACCCACAGGACTTCTAGTGTGTTAGTGGCATCACACAGAGCTCCTATATTTTCTTTGCAGAAGCACCCATAGGACTTCTAGTGTGTTAGTGGCATCCCACAGAGCTCCTATATTTTCTTCTCAGCAGCACCCACAGGACTTCTAGTGTGTTAGTGGCATCACACAGAGCTCCTATATTTTCTTTGCAGAAGCACCCATAGGACTTCTAGTGTGTTAGTGGCATCACACAGAGCTCCTATATTTTCTTCTTAGCAGCACCCACAGGACTTCTAGTGTGTTAGTGGCATCACACAGAGCTCCTATATTTTCTTTGCAGAAGCACCCATAGGACTTCTAGTGTGTTAGTGGCATCACACAGAGCTCCTATATTTTCTTTGCAGAAGCACCCATAGGACTTCTAGTGTGTTAGTGGCATCACACAGAGCTCCTATATTTTCTTCTCAGCAGCACCCACAGGACTTCTTGTGTGTTAGTGGCATCACACAGAGCTCCTATATTTTCTTTGCAGAAGCACCCATAGGACTTCTAGTGTGTTAGTGGCATCACACAGAGCTCCTATATTTTCTTCTCAGCAGCACCCACAGGACTTCTAGTGTGTTAGTGGCATCACACAGAGCTCCTATATTTTCTTTGCAGAAGCACCCATAGGACTTCTAGTGTGTTAGTGGCATCACACAGAGCTCCTATATTTTCTTCTCAGCAGCACCCACAGGACTTCTAGTGTGTTAGTGGCATCACACAGAGCTCCTATATTTTCTTTGCAGAAGCACCCATAGTACTTCTAGTGTGTTAGTGGCATCACACAGAGCTCCTATATTTTCTTCTCAGCAGCACCCACAGGACTTCTAGTGTGTTAGTGGCATCACACAGAGCTCCTATATTTTCTTTGCAGAAGCACCCATAGGACTTCTAGTGTGTTAGTGGCATCACACAGAGCTCCTATATTTTCTTCTCAGCAGCACCCACAGGACTACCGACTACAATGGCTGGAAGACCGCCAAGGGGAGGCAGAGTGTGCAGAGGCAAGAACACAGGGCAGGCAGGCTCTGTTTCTAGTGGACGTGGCCGTGGTCGTGCATCGTCATCAGCACGTGGCCATGGGACACGCGCGTCTTTGTTTTCGGCAGCTGGACATGTGGAGCCGCATCATGCTGAAGGCTTGGTAGAATGGATGACCAAGCCCTCCTCATCCTCCTCATCCTCTCTCACCCAGGCTCAGGGTACTGGCAGAGCAGCTGCCAACGCGTACTCAATGGCATCATCAGCCACCCCTTCCCTAGACCCACCATGTCCTCCTGAGGAGTCCCCTGAACTCTTTGAGCACAGTGTTGGGTACATGCTCCAGGAGGATGCCCAACGATTCGAAGGCTCGGATGATGATACCCAGCTTGAGGAAGTCAGTAGTGTGCGCGCAGAGAGAGGGGATGCTGAAGGACAGCAATCTGGCAGTACTCTTCCACCAGCTGCAGCTTACTGCCAGGTTTGCTCTAGTGGTGAAGAGGGAGGGGATGATGAGGTCACTGACGCCACGTGGGTGCCTGGAGGGAGAGAGGATGAGGAGGAGGACGAGGAGGAGGAGGATGCGGCGTCACATGTCCAACGAGGCAGGATGCCCCCTGGAGGCCAGCTAGAGGCCAGCACAGCAACTGTACAACACCGCAGAGCTCCGCCTGTGCAGGGCGCTGCCTCTGCACGTTATCAGAAAAGTTCTTTGGTGTGGGCCTTTTTTGAGATGAGTGCATCAGATCGCACCACTGCTATTTGCAATATTTGTCTCAAGCGTATCTCGCGTGGCCAAAACATCAGCCGCTTGGGCACCACAAGCATGACCAGACATATGTCGACCTGCCATGCAGCTCGTTGGCAGGCACACATAAAAGACCCACACCAAAGAACTAAGGGGACCTCTCCTTGCTCCTCATCAGCTGGGATCTCCATCCCCACTACATCTTCAGTCCTCTCTGAAAGCTGCTGTGAGAGGACTGAAGGTGTAGAATTAGGTGTGTCACAACCAAGTACTTGCAGTACACCGACGTCCGATTGTAGCAGGCAAATTTCACTGCCCCAGCTGCTGGACCGTCGAAAGAAGTACACTCCCAGCCATCCACATGCCCAGCGGTTGAATGCTAGCTTGGCTAAATTGCTAGCACTTCAACTGCTGCCTTTTCAGTTGGTAGACTCGGCCCCCTTCCGTGACTTTGTTCAATGTGCGGTTCCTCAGTGGCAGGTTCCCAAACGCCACTTTTTCTCACGGAAGGCGATTCCGTCTCTCTACCGGCATGTGGAAGGCAATGTCCATGCCCCGCTGGACAGGGCGGTCAGCGGTAAGGTGCATATTACCGCTGACTCATGGTCCAGCAGGCATGGACAGGGACGTTACCTTTCTTTCACGGCCCATTGGGTCACTCTATTGGCAGCTGGGAGGGATGCAGGACAAGGTGCAGTAGTGTTGGAGGTTGTTCCGCCACCACGCCTCCAAAACGCTACTACTGCTACTGGTTGTGACACACCTCTCTCCTCCACCCCCCTCCTCTTCTTCTTCCTCCAGTGCTCTGTCCTCGGAACCAGCGGTGCTCCGTAGGCGTACAAGGGGCTACGCAAGTACGCAGGCAGAAAGATGCCATGCCGTGCTTGCGCTGGTGTGTTTGGGGGACAGGAGCCACACTGGGCCAGAGGTTCTGGCAGCTCTGCAGGGGCAGGCCGAGAGGTGGTTGACGCCACGTCAGCTTAAGCCAGGAATGGTCGTTTCTGACAATGGCACCAACCTCCTCTCCGCCCTGCGACAGGGGCAGCTCACCCATGTGCCCTGTATGGCTCACGTCCTCAACCTGGTGGTGCAGCGGTTCTTGGGCAGGTTCCCAGGCTTACAGGATGTCCTGAGGCAGGCCAGGAAAGTCTGTGTGCATTTCCGCCGATCTTATAATGCCAGTGCTCGGCTGACTGAGCTGCAAAAGGAGCTGAACCTGCCCAAGAACCGCCTAATATGTGACATGCCCACCAGGTGGAACTCAACGTTGGCCATGCTTCAGCGACTGCACACGCAGCAGAGGGCCATCAATGAGTATCTTTGCGACTACGGCACCAGGACAGGGTCAGGGGAGCTTGTTTTTTTTTCCCCACATCAGTGGAGCATGATCAGGGATGCATGCACTGTCCTTTCACCATTTGAGGAGGCCACGAGGATGGTGAGCAGTGACAGTGCATGCATCAGTGACACTGTACCTCTTGTCCACCTGTTGGAGCATACGCTGCGTGGGATAATGGACAGGGCACTTGAGGCAGAACAGAGGCAGGAAGAGGAGGACTTCCTTGCCTCTCAAGGCCCCCTTTATCCAGACAGTGTTCCTTCTGTCCCACCCATCACACAGGAGGAGGATGAGAGGAGGAGGAGGAGGAGGAGGAGGATTGTGTGAGCATGGAGGTGGAGCCTGGCACTCAGCATCAGCAGCAGCAGCAGTCTTTTAGGGATGATGTACAGTCCCAACAAACCAGTGGACTTGTACGTGGCTGGGAGGAGGTGGCTGGCGATCATGTCATCCTCAGTGACCCAGAAGACTCCGGACCGAATGCCTCAGCTAACCTACGCTGCATGGCCTCCCTGATCCTGCAAAGCCTGCGGAAGGATCCTTGTGTTCTTCGGATCAAGGAGAGGGACCATTACTGGCTGGCCACTCTCCTTGATCCACGGTACAAGGGTAAGGTTGCGGACCTTATCTTGCCGTCGCAGAGGGAGCAGAGGATGAGACATCTCAGGGAGGCCTTGCAGAAAGGTCTGTGCAACGCGTTCCCAGAAACTGGGAGGTTACAAACTCCTGGTCCTGGGCGACGAGTTGCTGAGGCTTCAGTCAGTAGCAGAAGGAGCGGTGGGGAAGGTGGACGTCTGACCGATGCGTTCAGACAATTTTTTAGTCCGCAGCCCCAAGGTATGATCGGTTCCAGCAACCATCGCCAGCGTCTGATATACATGGTGCAGGAATACCTTGGGGCAAGGTCAGACTTGGACACCTTTCCCACCGAAAATCCTCTGGCTTACTGGGTCCTGAGGATGGATCACTGGCCAGAGCTTGCACAGTATGCAATTGAGCTACTGGCCTGTCCTGCCTCCAGCGTTCTTTCCGAACGCACATTCAGTGCTGCTGGAGGATTTGTCACCGATCATAGGGTGCACCTGTCCACCGACTCGGTTGATCGACTGACCTTCATCAAAATGAATCAGTCTTGGATCACCACCAGCTACCAGGCACCTGAAGCGGATATAACGGAATAATTTATAATGTCACATCCCTTCAAGACTGCCTATGCTGATGCTGAGTGACTGTCCTGTTATGTTCACTGACTATCCTCTTCCTCCTCCTCAATGATCCATGCCACCACACCAGTGCCTAAGGCACAATTTTTCAGCCCCTGTATAACAGGGGCGTGTAATTACAATTTTTTTAAAAAAATGCTTCGCAACACGTGTGACTGCTGTGCTCCAAGTACAGTATCTGTGAGGGGTTGCAGTGTTGTGGCACCAGCACCAGTGCCTAAGGCACAATTTTTCAGCCCCTGTTTAACAGGGGCGTGTAATTACAATTTTTTTAAAAAATGCTTCGCAACACGTGTGACTGCTGTGCTCCAAGTACAGTATCTGTGAGGGGTTGCAGTGTTGTGGCACCAGCACCAGTGCCTAAGGCACAATTTTTCAGCCCCTGTTTAACAGGGGCGTGTAATTACAATTTTTTTAAAAAAAAATGCTTCGCAACACGTGTGACTGCTGTGCTCCAAGTACAGTATCTGTGAGGGGTTGCAGTGTTGTGGCACCAGCACCAGTGCCTAAGGCACAATTTTTCAGCCCCTGTTTAACAGGGGCGTGTAATTACAATTTTTTAAAAAAATGCTTCGCAACACGTGTGACTGCTGTGCTCCAAGTACAGTATCTGTGAGGGGTTGCAGTGTTGTGGCACCAGCACCAGTGACTAAGGCACAATTTTTCAGTCCCTGTTTAACAGGGGCGTGTAATTACAAATCTTGATCTAATAGTTCACAGCAGGGCCCATTCCTGCGCCCACCAAGAGTAACTATGAGGGCCTACAGTCTTGTGGCAACACCGTCCACCACCACCGCCAAAGGCCCAATTTTTCTGCCCTGTTCATCAGGTGCTTGCAATTACAAATCTTGATCTAATAACTCACAACAGGGCCCATTCCTGCGCCCACCAAGAGTAACTGTGAGAGCTTACAGTCTTGTGGCAACACCGTCCACCACCACCACCACCACCACCAAAGGCCCAATTTTTCTGCCCTGTTCAACAGGTGCATGCAATTACAAATCTTGATCTAATAACTCACAGCAGGGCCCATTCCTGCGCCCACCAAGAGTAACTGTGAGAGCTTACAGTCTTGTGGCAACACCGTCGTCCACCACCACCACCCCCACCAAAGGCCCAATTTTTCTGCCCGGTTCAACAGGTGCATGCAAGTACAAATCTTGATCTATTAACTCACAGCAGGGCCCATTCCTGTGCCCACCAGTCTTGTGGCTAGACCAACATCTAATAGGGCAAATTTCTGCAGAGTATATACGCCAGGCCCCTACTTTCAAACATCCAACTTACAAACGACTCCTACTTGCAAACGGAAAAAGAAAACAGGAAGTGAGAGGAAATCTACCCCTAGGAAGGGAAATTCTATCCTGTTAGATTTAATTTGGGAAAAAGGTATCTCCTCTCTACTGATACTTTATCACCAATCCTTGTTTCAATTAAAACCCCACTTTTCCAAAAACATTTGTCATTGGGACGGAAAGTGAGGTGACATGTTCTGAACAGATGTGCAAAGACAGCAAATGTTACAGGGGTGATAACCCCTCCCTATGTTCTCCAAAAAGCTTAAAAATAGATTTTTTTGGGATGGAGCTACACTTCATAATGTACCTGTTCAGATTCTACTTAAGAACAAACCTACAGTCCGTGTCTTGTTTGCACCACCTATATACTGCTGTTCAGAGTATATAGGGTTGTAGGTATAGGGTTTTATTTTGGGTGCGGGGTCCCCCTTAATATCCATACAAGACCCAAAGGGGCTGGGGTGGGGGGGGGGGGATGGGGTAGCCATGCCATTTTTCTCAAGGATTTTCAGCCATATGGCGGCCAGGACAAGACATGACATTAAAGCCGCAAGTGGTTTTAAATGGCTTCTTTTTTTCCTTTACAAATGTCATTTTGTGCAAGGACAGTTCTAAACACGGGAAACACATGCCACTTCACAGGCATACTTTAGACACCCCCCAGGTACCATATTTAAAGGAAAATTTCACTTTTTTCTTCACTTTATTCATCATTAAAATGACTGCTCCCGAAAAAACGTTAGTTTTTAAAAGTTCTTTTTGCATTGATATATGTCACCTGGGGCAGGACCCGGGTCCCCAAACCTGTTTTATGACATTAACATGCATATTGGCCGTTGTAATTAGCACTTTTGATTTCGAACGTTCGCGTCCATTATAACGTATAGGGTTCGAAAATTCGCGCAAACTTTCGGTCCGTTCGAAGGTTCTGGTTCGAACCGAACCCGGGGGTGTTCGGCTCATCCCTACTCACCTCTGAGTGGAATGGGGGGGGGGAGATCTAGGGGTCTCTCCCCGCCCACTCCTTGCCTTGTAGTGAGATTATTTTATTTTTGGTCTTGTCCCCGATAGTAGCAGCCTAAGAGACAAGGCTTCCCGAGATGTCTTCTGGGTGCGGGGATATCTCTAGGTAAAGGGTCCTGGGGCTAATAGGTCTCTTCTCCCCTGTGTTGAAAGTCCCCCCCTAGTCAGAGAGTTCCCCCCTCCCCCGCAGTACTATGCAATTTTAAGGGGGGTCCTATAATTGCTGTCTTCCTGGTTTTGAGAAAAAAAACAAAAAAACAAAACAAAGCCGGAGCAAGGAGAGCCCCGGCTAGTAATATCCGTTTTTAGGTGGTCCGGCCTAGGTCAGAGCTGCGCCCCTATGTTAGATACCCCAGGGGTATGATTGTTCCCACCTCTGCCCAGATTTCCGGCTGTCCCCTGATGGAGAATGGTCAGTATATAACTCTATTTCTTGGTGGGGCTTGGTGGAATTCTTATGGACACCCCCCTAGGTGTTTTTTTTTTTTTTTTTACCCCTTAGTCTCCCTGGGTTTAGTTCTTGCCCTATAAATCGGGCTGTTTCAAGTTGAGGGGTCCCGTGGCGCTCTAGAGTTACTGACGGGGTATTGTGTATTGCCCCCTGTGTGCCCTTGCTTGCTGGGTCGTCAGATAAACCTTGCCCCCTCTATTCCTTCAGGGTTATTTTTGCTGGCTCTCTGGAAAAAGTCCATATGTGTGCAGTTCTAAGATAGCAGGTAATATGTATACCCTAGGGCTCCCAAGCCATCAGATCGTCCAGAGCGCAGCAATTCTATATGTCTCTGGTGCTTCTTTTATTTGTCATGTAATAATTGTCTGACTTCCCCAGTCTTTGGTATAAATTCTGCCTTCCACCTCACCTAGGGGGGACATACCCCATGTGTGTGCTCTTTCAATATGCGGGCCCTGGGTACTCGTGGCAGCTGTTTGAAATTTAGCAGGTTTTTCAAAAAAATAACTAGTCCGGCATACTACTTATACATAAATTATCTTCCAGGTTTTACAGAGGATTTTTTTCCCCCCTTCAGAACGTTCAGTAGGCAGTATATGATCTTCTAGGTGCAGTTCAAGGTGTCTCTAATCCAATAGTAAGTAAGGATTGTCTTACCTTCTCTTCGGTCTTCTCAAGGCTGAGACCAGGTTTAAGAGAATACTCACGGGCCTTCACGGTTTCTGCTGACAGTCGTTTTCTTCTGCAGCGTGTGGAGTGCTGAGGCTGGAGGGTGTATGGAGAGTGTGTGGAGGCGGACGAAACTACTATCGGCGGGGGAGGTGAGGGGGACGGGAGAGCCGCCAAATCAGACTTTCTTTGATGGAATTTGGAAACTATTTTGGCAACCAGCAGTCTGGTGCAAGGAGGCTCCCATCCCATATGCTAAGAAACTTATTTGTCCAATGGTTCCAGGAATAACACCCCAGATGAGAAAGCCCTCACATGGAAGATGCAGTGTCCAGAGATAATAAAATTCCCACTGTCTGAGTTATCGACTCATAAGAGGTATTGTTTGGAGGTTCAACCAATGAAGAAAGGGTTTTAAATTTTCCTCAGCACTGTCCACATTCGTCAGCTGATGGAAATGGGTGCAGTCAATATAATGTGAACTTGAAAAGTGCCACCACAGGTTCATGAGTCCCACTCTTTGGTCTCTAATCCAATAGTAAGTAAGGATTGTCTTACCTTCTCTTCGGTCTTCTCAAGGCTGAGACCAGGTTTAAGAGAATACTCACGGGCCTTCACGGTTTCTGCTGACAGTCGTTTTCTTCTGCAGCGTGTGGAGTGCTGAGGCTGGAGGGTGTATGGAGAGTGTGTGGAGGCGGACGAAACTACTATCGGCGGGGGAGGTGAGGGGGACGGGAGAGCCGCCAAACGATGGCCGCGGGAACCGGCCCGCCGCTACCCGGAAGTAATGCCCCCTCGGGGGGCGCGATGTAGGACCTCCATGCCCATCCAAGTAGGGCTGCTGTTTGCCTAGTTGCTCCGAGAGTAAGGCACGCCGTCCCGGGGTCTCGTGCGGTCAGGTCAGCGGGGAGCCGGCGTTCTCCTCAGCCTCGCTCCTGTCCTCACCAGCTGACGGGCTCAGACCCCTCCCTCCATGCTGATCATTACGTCAGCACGTCCATTCCCTGCGTGAAGCTAAGATCAACTCTCTAGTTCTAATCAAGTTTGTGACCTAGTAGGATGACATGTTCCATGACTTTCTTTGATGGAATTTGAATTGGCAACCAGCAGTCTGGTGAAGGAGGCTCCCATCCCAGATGCTAAGAAACTTTTTGTCAATGGTTCCAGGTATTACACCCCAGATGGTAAGCCACACACAGGTTATGCAGTGACCACAGTCATTGAGTTCCCACTTGTCTGGGTTATCGCCATATGAGGTTTGTTTGGAGGTCAACCAAAAACAGGGTTGTACTTTCCTCAGCAGCTGTCAACATTCTCAGCTGATGGGATGGGTGCAGTCACTGTAACGTGAACTTCAAAAAGGTCCACCACAGGGTTCATGAGTCCCTCCTGGACCCTGACACAATAACCGGTTTACATTCTTTCCAACCAGGTGACTGAGTCGTTGTAAAGAAGCTTGATGGACGAGACAACTGGATCCACGCCAGCCACTGCAAAAAGCTGCTCAGCTACAACAAAGTGTATCTTTGTTTATTCATATTTTTAGCTTGGTGTATTCTCCAACTAGCTAAGAAAGTGAGCAGGACCAATTTCTAGGTCTACTCTAAATCTCCACGAGCTTTGGTACCCCAGCAATGACAGTGGTACATGCTACATATGATGTTCATATTGGTATGGGGAGTTTTGACAAACTAGTAAAAACTCCAGACACTTGTCAATAGAACTTAACGATACATTTCTAGAGGGTAAAATTTGTTAAAATTAGTTATAGTTTTAACAATAGCTCTGGACAAATAGGTAGCCCACAAGTGTGCTTCAACTTTATTTTGGTACTTAAGCGGGGTCTACAGCTTATAAAGGTAATTCCCCCTAATGCAAGAGGTTCATGCTTCCTGGTGAAACTCGTCCCAGCATCTTATGTTGCGGGCAATCGTGAGGATCTGATTGCGTGCGAAAAGGTAAGAATGGCAGGGACAGCTAGAAGGGAATTTTTCACCAACCCCAACCAGGTCTGGGCATGGTTTTCTGCTTGTACAATGTGGGGGCTTGAGCTTATGAAACGATTGAACAATTTCTCATCTATTGTGGATGGAATGTTCAATGGAACTGTTGAAGCTGCAAGAAATATCCCACAGGAACAACAACAGATCAAGACCCTTCTATTAAAAGATGGCCCATGAATATCTGTTGGTTTCCAAGGGGGGTTTATGTGAGTTCATAGATAAAGATTGTTGTACCTGGATCGGGGATACTAGTGACAAAGTTCAGGCCCATATGGATAAGGTTTGATCCCTGCAAGGCAAAGCCAGAGCTATAGCTGGTGAAGGTTGGAATCCTTTTAAGGGTCTGGGAATCTTTGGAGATTTATTTATTTTTCAGAGGATCGTGGTTGAAGGAAGTAGGGGTATATATACTCATGTTGTTTTGTTTCTATTCCTTCTATATGCCGTGATGAGGTGCTACTGTTGCCTGATTGGACAAGTAAACAGAGCCCGAGCAGATGACCACATCTTCCTCGCTGAGATGAGACGTCCCGAAACCCAACCCACGTACAAGACACAGAGGATCCCAGACCGTCCAGCCTTCATGTCCTCCTCTAAGTCATCCCTCCTGAAGAATAGAGTCTACAAGTCAAGCCGTGTTTTCCTTTTTATGTACTCACATGGACTGTTAGGACTAGGGATGAGCCGAACACCCCCGGGTTCGGTTCGAACCAGAACCTTCGAACGGACCGAAAGTTCGCGCGAATTTTCGAACCCTATACGTTATAATGGACGCGAACGTTCGAAATCAAAAGTGCTAATTACAACGGCCAATATGCATGTTAATGTCATAAAACAGGTTTGGGGACCCGGGTCCTGCCCCAGGGGACATATATCAATGCAAAAAGAACTTTTAAAAACTAACGTTTTTTCGGGAGCAGTCATTTTAATGATGCATAAAGTGAAAAAAAAAAAGTGACATTTTCCTTTAAATATGGTACCTGGGGGGTGTCCAAAGTATGCCTGTGAAGTGGCATGTGTTTCCCGTGTTTAGAACTGTCCTTGCACAAAATGACATTTGTAAAGGAAAAAAAGAAGCCATTTAAAACCACTTGCGGCTTTAGGTTTGATCTTAAGTAGAATCTGAACAGGTACATTATGAAGTGTAGCTCCATCCCAAAAAAATCTATTTTTAAGCTTTTTGGAGAACATAGGGAGGGGTTATCACCCCTGTAACATTTGCTGTCTTTGCACATCTGTTCAGAACATGTCACCTCACTTTCCGTCCCAATGACAAATGTTTTTGGAAAAGTGGGGTTTTAATTGAAACAAGGATTGGTGATAAAGTATCAGTAGAGAGGAGATACCTTTTTCCCAAATTAAATCTAACAGGATAGAATTTCCCTTCCTAGGGGTAGATTTCCTCTCACTTCCTGTTTTCTCTTTCCATTTGCAAGTAGGAGTCGTTTGTAAGTTGGATGTTTGAAAGTAGGGGCCTGGCGTATATACTCTGCAGAAATTTGCCCTATTAGATGTTGGTGTAGCCACAAGACTGGTGGGCACAGGAATGGGCCCTGCTGTGAGTTAATAGATCAAGATTTGTAATTGCATGCACCTGTTAAACAGGGCAGAAAAATTGGGGTGGTGGTGGTGGTGGTGGTGGTGGACGGTTTTGCCACAAGACTGTAAGCTCTCACAGTTACTCTTGGTGGGCGCAGGAATGGGCCCTGCTGTGAGTTATTAGATCAAGATTTGTAATTGCAAGCACCTGATGAACAGGGCAGAAAAATTGGGCCTTTGGCGGTGGTGGTGGACGGTGTTGCCACAAGACTGTAGGCCCTCATAGTTACTCTTGGTGGGCGCAGGAATGGGCCCTGCTGTGAGTTATTAGATCAAGATTTGTAATTGCAAGCACCTGATGAACAGGGCAGAAAAATTGGGCCTTTGGCGGTGGTGGTGGACGGTGTTGCCACAAGACTGCAGGCCCTCATAGTTACTCTTGGTGGGCGCAGGAATGGGCCCTGCTGTGAACTATTAGATCAAGATTTGTAATTACCCGCCCCTGTTAAACAGGGGCTGAAAAATTGTGCCTTAGGCACTGGTGCTGGTGCCACAACACTGCAACCCCTCACAGAGACTGTACTTGGAGCACAGCAGTCACACGTGTTGCGAAGCATTTTTTTAAAAAATTGTAAGTACACGCCCCTGTTAAACAGGGGCTGAAAAATTGTGCCTTAGGCACTGGTGCTGGTGCCACAACACTGCAACACGGCCCTCACAGAGACTGTACTTGGAGCACAGCAGTCACACGTGTTGCGAAGCATTTTTTTAAAAAATTGTAAGTACACGCCCCTGTTAAACAGGGGCTGAAAAATTGTGCCTTAGGCACTGGTGCTGGTGCCACAACACTGCAACACGGCCCTCACAGAGACTGTACTTGGAGCACAGCAGTCACACGTGTTGCGAAGCATTTTTTTAAAAAATTGTAAGTACACGCCCCTGTTAAACAGGGGCTGAAAAATTGTGCCTTAGGCACTGGTGCTGGTGCCACAACACTGCAACACGGCCCTCACAGAGACTGTACTTGGAGCACAGCAGTCACACGTGTTGCGAAGCATTTTTTTAAAAAATTGTAAGTACACGCCCCTGTTAAACAGGGGCTGAAAAATTGTGCCTTAGGCACTGGTGCTGGTGCCACAACACTGCAACACGGCCCTCACAGAGACTGTACTTGGAGCACAGCAGTCACACGTGTTGCGAAGCATTTTTTTAAAAAATTGTAAGTACACGCCCCTGTTAAACAGGGGCTGAAAAATTGTGCCTTAGGCACTGGTGCTGTGGCATGGATCATTGAGGAGGAGGAAGAGGATAGTCAGTGAACATAAGAGGACAGTCACTCAGCATCAGCATAGGCAGTCTTGAAGGGATGTGACATTAAAAATTATTCGGTTATATCCGCCTCAGGTGCCTGGTAGCTGGTGGTGATCCAAGACTGATTCATTTTGATGAATGTCAGTCGATCAACCGAGGCGGTGGACAGGCGCACCCTATGATCAGTCACAAATCCTCCAGCAGCACTGAATGTGCGTTCGGAAAGAACGCTGGAGGCAGGACAGGCCAGTAGCTCAATTGCATACTGTGCAAGCTCTGGCCAGTGATCCATCCTCAGGACCCAGTAAGCCAGAGGATTTTCGGTGGGAAAGGTGTCCAAGTCTGACCTTGCCCCAAGGTATTCCTGCACCATGTATATCAGACGCTGGCGATGGTTGCTGGAACCGATCATACCTTGGGGCTGCGGACTAAAAAATTGTCTGAACGCATCGGTCAGACGTCCACCTTCCCCACCGCTCCTTCTGCTACTGACCGAAGCCTCAGCAACTCGTCGCCCAGGACCAGGAGTTTGTAGCCTCCCAGTTTCTGGGAACGCGTTGCACAGACCTTTCTGCAAGGCCTCCCTGAGATGTCTCATCCTCTGCTCCCTCTGCGACGGCAAGATAAGGTCCGCAACCTTACCCTTGTACCGCGGATCAAGGAGAGTGGCCAGCCAGTAATGGTCCCTCTCCTTGATCCGAAGAACACGAGGATCCTTCCGCAGGCTTTGCAGGATCAGGGAGGCCATGCAGCGTAGGTTAGCTGAGGCATTCGGTCCGGAGTCTTCTGGGTCACTGAGGATGACATGATCGCCAGCCACCTCCTCCCAGCCACGTACAAGTCCACTGGCTTGTTGGGACTGTACATCATCCCTAAAAGACTGCTGCTGCTGATGCTGAGTGCCAGGCTCCACCTCCATGCTCACACAATCCTCCTCCTCCTCCTCCTCCTCCTCCTCCTCATCCTCTTCCTGTGTGATGGGTGGGACAGAAGGAACACTGTCCGGATAAAGGGGGCCTTGAGAGGCAAGGAAGTCCTCCTCTTCCTGCCTCTGTTCTGCCTCAAGTGCCCTGTCCATTATCCCACGCAGCGTATGCTCCAACAGGTGGACAAGAGGGACAGTGTCACTGATGCATGCACTGTCACTGCTCACCATCCTCGTGGCCTCCTCAAATGGTGAGAGGACAGTGCATGCATCCCTGATCATGCTCCACTGACGTGGGGAAAAAAAACCAAGCTCCCCTGACCCTGTCCTGGTGCCGTAGTCGCAAAGGTACTCATTGATGGCCCTCTGCTGCGTGTGCAGTCGCTGAAGCATGGCCAACGTTGAGTTCCACCTGGTGGGCATGTCAGATATTAGGCGGTTCTTGGGCAGGTTCAGCTCCTTTTGCAGCTCAGTCAGCCGAGCACTGGCATTATAAGATCGGCGGAAATGCACACAGACTTTCCTGGCCTGCCTCAGGACATCCTGTAAGCCTGGGAACCTGCCCAAGAACCGCTGCACCACCAGGTTGAGGACGTGAGCCATGCAGGGCACATGGGTGAGCTGCCCCTGTCGCAGGGCGGAGAGGAGGTTGGTGCCATTGTCAGAAACGACCATTCCTGGCTTAAGCTGACGTGGCGTCAACCACCTCTCGGCCTGCCCCTGCAGAGCTGCCAGAACCTCTGGCCCAGTGTGGCTCCTGTCCCCCAAACACACCAGCGCAAGCACGGCATGGCATCTTTTTGCCTGCGTACTTGCGTAGCCCCTTGTACGCCTACGGAGCACCGCTGGTTCCAAGGACAGAGCACTGGAGGAAGAAGAAGAGGAGGGGGTGGAGGAGAGAGGTGTGTCACAACCAGTAGCAGTAGTCGCGTTTTGGAGGCGTGGTGGCGGAACAACCTCCAACACTACTGCACCTTGTCCTGCATCCCTCCCAGCTGCCAATAGAGTGACCCAATGGGCCGTGAAAGAAAGGTACCGTCCCTGTCCATGCCTGCTGGACCATGAGTCAGCGGTAATATGCACCTTACCGCTGACCGCCCTGTCCAGCGAGGCATGGACATTGCCCTCCACATGCCGGTAGAGAGACGGAATCGCCTTCCGCGAGAAAAAGTGGCGTTTGGGAACCTGCCACTGAGGAACCGCACATTGAACAAACTCACGGAAGGGGGCCGAGTCTACCAACTGAAAAGGCAGCAGTTGAAGTGCTAGCAATTTAGCAAGGCTAGCATTCAACCGCTGGGCATGTGGATGGCTGGGAGTGTACTTCTTTCTACGGTCCAGCAGCTGGGGCAGGGAAATTTGCCTGCTGCATTCGGACGTCGGTGTACTGCAAGTACTTGGTTGTGACACACCGAATTCTACACCTTCAGTCCTCTCAGAGCAGCTTTCAGAGAGGACTGAAGGTGTAGTGGGGATGGAGATCCCAGCTGAGGAGGAGCAAGGAGAGGTCCGCTTAGTTCTTTGGTGTGGGTCTTTTATGTGTGCCTGCCAACGAGCTGCATGGCAGGTCGCCATATGTCTGGTCATGCTTGTCGTGCCCAAGCGGCTGATGTTTTGGCCACGCGAGATACGCTTGAGACAAATATTGCAAATAGCAGTGGTGCGATCTGCTGCACTCGTCTCAAAAAAGGCCCACACCAAAGAACTTTTCTGATAACGTGCAGAGGCAGCGCCCTGCACAGGCGGAGCTCTGCGGTGTTGTACAGTTGCTGTGCTGGCCTCTACCTGGCCTCCAGGGGGCATCCTGCCTCGTTGGACATGTGACGCCGCATCCTCCTCCTCCTCGTCCTCCTCCTCATCCTCTCTCCCTTGAGGCACCCACGTGGAGTCAGTGACCTCATCATCCCCTCCCTCTTCACCACTAGAGCAAACCTGGCAGTAAGCTGCAGCTGGTGGAACTGTACTGCCAGATTCCTCAAGCTGGGTATCGTCATCCGAGCCTTCGAATCGTTGGGCATCCTCCTGGAGCATGTACCCAACACTGTGCTCAAAGAGTTCGGGGGACTCCTCAGGAGGACATGGTGGGTCTAGGGAAGGGGTGGCTGATGATGCTCTGTCAGTACCCTGAGCCTGGGTGAGAGAGGATGAGGAGGATGAGGAGGGCTTGGTCATCCATTCTACCAAGCCTTCAGCATGATGCGGCTCCACATGTCCAGCTGCCGAAAACAAAGACGCGCGTGTCCCATGGCCACGTGCTGATGACGATGCACGACCACGTCCACGTCCACGGCCACGTCCACTAGAAACAGAGCCTGCCTGCCCTGTGTTCTTGGCTCTGCACGCTCTGCCTCCCCTTGGCGGTCTTCCAGCCATTGTAGTCGGTAGTCCTGTGGGTGCTGCTGAGAAGAAAATATAGGAGCTCTGTGTGATGCCACTAACACACTAGAAGTCCTATAGGTGCTTCTGCAAAGAAAATATAGGAGCTCTGTGTGATGCCACTAACACACTAGAAGTCCTGTGGGTGCTGCTGAGAAGAAAATATAGGAGCTCTGTGTGATGCCACTAACACACTAGAAGTCCTATGGGTGCTTCTGCAAAGAAAATAGAGGAGCTCTGTGTGATGCCACTAACACACTAGAAGTCCTGTGGGTGCTTCTGCAAAGAAAATAGAGGAGCTCTGTGTGATGCCACTAACACACTAGAAGTCCTATGGGTGCTTCTGCAAAGAAAATATAGGAGCTCTGTGTGATGCCACTAACACACTAGAAGTCCTATAGGTGCTTCTGCAAAGAAAATATAGGAGCTCTGTGTGATGCCACTAACACACTAGAAGTCCTGTGGGTGCTGCTGAGAAGAATATATAGGAGCTCTGTGTGATGCCACTAACACACTAGAAGTCCTATGGGTGCTTCTGCAAAGAAAATAGAGGAGCTCTGTGTGATGCCACTAACACACTAGAAGTCCTGTGGGTGCTTCTGCAAAGAAAATAGAGGAGCTCTGTGTGATGCCACTAACACACTAGAAGTCCTGTGGGTGCTTCTGCAAAGAAAATAGAGGAGCTCTGTGTGATGCCACTAACACACTAGAAGTCCTGTGGGTGCTTCTGCAAAGAAAATAGAGGAGCTCTGTGTGATGCCACTAACACACTAGAAGTCCTATGGGTGCTTCTGCAAAGAAAATAGAGGAGCTCTGTGTGATGCCACTAACACACTAGAAGTCCTGTGGGTGCTTCTGCAAAGAAAATAGAGGAGCTCTGTGTGATGCCACTAACACACTAGAAGTCCTGTGGGTGCTTCTGCAAAGAAAATAGAGGAGCTCTGTGATGCCACTAACACACTAGAAGTCCTGTGGGTGCTTCTGCAAAGAAAATAGAGGAGCTCTGTGTGATGCCACTAACACACTAGAAGTCCTGTGGGTGCTGCTGAGAAGAATATATAGGAGCTCTGTGTGATGCCACTAACACACTAGAAGTCCTGTGGGTGCTTATGCAAAGAAAATAGAGGAGCTCTGTGTGATGGGACTAACACACTTCAAGTCCTATAGGTGCTTCTGGGAAGAAAATATAGCTCTGTGTGTGTGATGGGACTAACACACTTCAAGTCCTATAGGTGCTTCTGGGAAGAAAATATAGCTCTGTGTGTGTAATGGGACTAACACACTTCAAGTCCTATAGGTGCTTCTGGGAAGAAAATATAGCTCTGTGTGTGTAATGGGACTAACACACTTCAAGTCCTATAGGTGCTTCTGGGAACAAAATATAGCTCTGTGTGTGTAATGGGACTAACACACTTCAAGTCCTATAGGTGCCTCTGGGAACAAAATATAGGAGCTCTGCCTGCCTGCCACGAACACACTACAAGTCCTATAGGTGCTTCTGGTAACAAAATATAGGAGCTCTGCCTGCCTGCCACTAACACACTACAAGTCCTATAGGTGCTTCTGGGAAGAAAATATAGCTCTGTGTGTGTAATGGGACTAACACACTTCAAGTCCTATAGGTGCTTCTGGGAACAAAATATAGGAGCTCTGCCTGCCTGCCACGAACACACTACAAGTCCTATAGGTGCTTCTGGTAACAAAATATAGGAGCTCTGCCTGCCTGCCACTAACACACTACAAGTCCTATAGGTGCTTCTGGGAAGAAAATATAGCTCTGTGTGTGTAATGGGACTAACACACTTCAAGTCCTATAGGTGCTTCTGGGAAGAAAATATAGCTCTGTGTGTGTAATGGGACTAACACACTTCAAGTCCTATAGGTGCTTCTGGGAAGAAAATATAGCTCTGTGTGTGTAATGGGACTAACACACTTCAAGTCCTATAGGTGCTTCTGGGAACAAAATATAGCTCTGTGTGTGTAATGGGACTAACACACTTCAAGTCCTATAGGTGCTTCTGGGAAGAAAATATAGCTCTGTGTGTGTGATGGGACTAACACACTTCAAGTCCTATAGGTGCTTCTGGGAACAAAAATATAGCTCTGTGTGTGTAATGGGACTAACACACTTCAAGTCCTATAGGTGCTTCTGGGAACAAAATATAGCTCTGTGTGTGTAATGGGACTAACACACTTCAAGTCCTATAGGTGCCTCTGGGAAACAAAATATAGGAGCTCTGCCTGCCTGCCACGAACACACTACAAGTCCTATAGGTGCTTCTGGTAACAAAATATAGGAGCTCTGCCTGCCTGCCACTAACACACTTCAAGTCCTATAGGTGCTTCTGGGAAGAAAATATAGCTCTGTGTGTGTGATGGGACTAAACACTTCAAGTCCTATAGGTGCTTCTGGGAAGAAAATATAGCTCTGTGTGTGGGTAATGGGACTAACACACTTCAAGTCCTATAGGTGCTTCTGGGAAGAAAATATAGCTCTGTGTGTGTGATGGGACTAACACACTTCAAGTCCTATAGGTGCTTCTGGGAACAAAATATAGCTCTGTGTGTGTAATGGGACTAACACACTTCAAGTCCTATAGGTGCTTCTGGGAACAAAATATAGCTCTGTGTGTGTGATGGGACTAACACACTTCAAGTCCTATAGGTGCTTCTGGGAAGAAAATATAGCTCTGTGTGTGTAATGGGACTAACACACTTCAAGTCCTATAGGTGCTTCTGGGAAGAAAATATAGCTCTGTGTGTGTGATGGGACTAACACACTTCAAGTCCTATAGGTGCTTCTGGGAAGAAAATATAGCTCTGTGTGTGTAATGGGACTAACACACTTCAAGTCCTATAGGTGCTTCTGGGAAGAAAATAGCTCTGTGTGTGTAATACTAACACACTTCAAGTCCTGTAGGTGCTAATGGGAAGAAAATATAGCTCTGTGTGTGTAATGGGACTAACACACTTCAAGTCCTATAGGTGCTTCTGGGAAGAAAATATAGCTCTGTGTGTGTAATGGGACTAACACACTTCAAGTCCTATAGGTGCTTCTGGGAAGAAAATATAGCTCTGTGTGTGTAATGGGACTAACACACTTCAAGTCCTATAGGTGCTTCTGGGAAGAAAATATAGCTCTGTGTGTGTAATGGGACTAACACACTTCAAGTCCTATAGGTGCTTCTGGGAACAAAGTATAGCTCTTTGTGTGTAATGGGACTAACACACTTCAAGTCCTATAGGTGCTTCTGGGAAGAAAATATAGCTCTGTGTGTGTGATGGGACTAACACACTTCAAGTCCTATAGGTGCTTCTGGGAACAAAATATAGGAGCTCTGCCTGCCTGCCACGAACACACTACAAGTCCTATAGGTGCTTCTGGTAACAAAATATAGGAGCTCTGCCTGCCTGCCACTAACACACTACAAGTCCTATAGGTGCTTCTGGTAACAAAATATAGGAGCTCTGCCTGCCTGTCACTAACACACTACAAGTCCTATAGGTGCTTCTGGTAACAAAATATAGGAGCTCTGCCTGCCTGCCACTAACACACTACAAGTCCTATAGGTGCTTCTGGTAACAAAATATAGGAGCTCTGCCTGCCTGTCACTAACACACTACAAGTCCTATAGGTGCTTCTGGTAACAAAATATAGGAGCTCTGCCTGCCTGCCACTAACACACTACAAGTCCTATAGGTGCTTCTGGTAACAAAATATAGGAGCTCTGCCTGCCTGCCACGAACACACTACAAGTCCTATAGGTGCTTCTGGTAACAAAATATAGGAGCTCTGCCTGCCTGCCACGAGCACACTACAAGCCCCTCTTTGTCAATCAATCTTTGTAACTGAATCTATCTAACTCAATCTCTGCAAGTGAATCTCTCTCTCTATCTATCTAAATGCAGCAGAGTGTCACAGGAACAGCCTGCTCAATCTGCGCCGGAACAGCATGTGACCGGCGCAGACGGCGTGGCGGCGTTTTATAGGGGGGGGGGGGGCGTGTACTACAGCCCCTGAGCTGTAATTGGCTACAGGCGTCCTGCCTGTAGCCAATTATGGCTCTTCGAGTTTCCGGGGCTGTGATTGGCCAAGCATGCGGGGTCACAGTGCATGCTTGGCCAATCATCAGCCAGCAATGCACTGCGTCGGCCGCGCCGGCCGCAATGCATTGCGGGGCCGCTCGCAACACACGAACGTGATGCGAGCGGCCAAAATAGTTCTGGGCTCGCCGAGCGAGCGAACGCCCGGTGCTCGATGCGAACGTGGGTTCGCATCGAGCACCGGGCCCATCCTTAGTTAGGACTGATACATTTCCAGGTGTAAGAAGAAGATCAAGGTTCATCGAGGAACACATGGGGGCATATGACAAAGAGGAGGGACTGTTGTGAAAATTGTATGTATTTAATATGTATTGTCACATTGTCTCCCAGTGTTAGTTCTCCTGTAGCCTGCTCTAAAGAGCAGACTGGGGCAGACTGACGCTGGTTGAGACCCGTTTTGGTAGTGGAAAGCTTCTTGAGGATGCAGAGAAGTCTTTGCAGAGTGGGGATATATCTGCCAGCAAAGGGCCCCTGTGTAATGCACAGATGATTGTCTGGGGGGGGGGGTGTGTTCACTCTGCAAAGACATTATCGTTTATGGTGGATGTACGCTCGTGTCGCTCCGTGTGAATGATCAGCACATGGAGAGGGTATGCGTTGCTCTCTGAACAATGCAGAATAAGGATTCACGCCAACGGTAAAAACAGGAGTCTTTGTGTGCGTTGTGGTCTGGGACAGTGTTCATGTTTCAAGGCCAGCCATGTAGCTTTCTTTGTCTAGCTGAAGATGATGGCTTACAAAGACAGGGGGTGGGAAATCATACACACTGCCACTGCCCAGACATGCCCATAAACTCCCCTGGTCATTGTTGATTGGTTGAGATTTGTATAACTCCTCCTGTTTGCCTGTGCTTGATTGGCTGATTGTAAAGCCATCAAGCTCTATTGTTAAGTACTCTAAATAAACAAAACACAGCCTCTCTAGAAGGGAGTGGGTCAGTGGAGCTAAGAATGTGAGGACGGTGGACATGGCTCTGTTACTTGGAAAGATACTGGTGTACTAAGATGCATTATACCAAAAGGCTTAAAGGGCGCTTTATTAGCACAGGAGACATAGATTACACGTAGCGTATAGTGGAATTTCCACATCAAGCTCTACTGGTTTCCGCATAGCCTAACTTTCTATATTTCATTCAGACAAATAGTCATTTTTGATCTAGTTTACTTACTGTATACCTTCAACAGCACTTACATGACACGCAGTGCCAGGACAAGGTCATCCAGCACCTAGGGAGAAGTTTGCAAACTGCACCCCCACCACTCCAATATCCCCCCGAAAGGAGAGATTGGGGCCAATATAGGTAATGTGGAATTTAAAATTGATGCACAAATATGGGGCTAACAGTTTCAAAGACAAAAATGTCCCTGCGTCAGTGGTATCACTAGAAAGAAAAATTTGCCTTCCATTCATGGTGCAATGAAAGGAAAAGATGCTGCATTGTCACTAGGGATGAGCCGAACACCCCCCTGTTCGGTTCGCACCAGAACCTGCGAACAGACCTAAAGCTCGTGTGAACTCTAGAACCCTATTAAAGTCTATGGGACTGGAACGTTCACAATCAAAAGTGCTAATTTTAAAGGCTAATATGCAAGTTACTGTCATAAAAAGTGTTTGGGGACCCGGGTCCTGCCCAATGGACATGTATCATAGCAAAAAAAGTTTTAAAAACTGACGTTTTTTCAGGAGCAGTGACTTTAATAATGCTTAAAGTGAAACAATAAAAGTGTAATATTCCTTTAAATTTCGTACCTGGGGGGTGTGTATATTATGCATGTGAAGGGGCGCATGTTTCCCGTGCTTAGAACTGTCTCTGCACAAAGTGTCATTTTTGCAGGAAAAAAAGCTATTTAAAATCACTTGCGGCTATAATGAATTGCCGAGTCCCGTAATACAGAGAACAGTCATTGAAAATCATTGATAAAAAAAAAAAGCGTAGGGTTCCCCCCAAATTCAATTACCAGGCCCTTCAGGTCTGGTATGGACCGTACCAGGCCACATGCCCTCAACATTGGGAGGATGCTTTGGGGGTCTGTGACCCCTCAAAGCACCATATCCCCATGTTGATGAGGAAAAGGGTCTCTTCCCCACAACCCTGGCCGGTGGTTGTGGGGGTCTGCGGGCAGGGGCTTATCAGAATCTGGAAGCCCCCTTTAACAAGGGGACCCCCAGATCCTGCCCCCCCTGTTTGAAATGGTAAGGGGGTACAAAAGTACCCCTACCATTTCACAAAGAAAGTGTAAAAAATTGTTAAAAACACACACACAGACACCATTGGGAAAAGTACTTTATTAAAAAAAAAAAAAAAAAAAAGATTCCAGCGGTGGTAATTCACTCTTGCTATCCAGCGATGGGTGGTCTCTTCTCCGGGGTCCAGTGATGGCTGATCTTTTCCGACGATGGAGACACTGAGGGAATCTGTCTTAGCAGAGGAGGACCGGGCCACTTCGTCACCTGACCACGCCCCCCTCTGACGCAATGCAAGGGAAAAGCTGGGCTTCCCCAGTGACGTACGGGTGACCTTGCCCCCCTCTGATGTAACGGAAACCTGGGTTACATCAGAGGGGGCGGGGTCACCTGTATGTCACTGGGGAATCCCAGCTTTCCCCTTGCATTGCATCAGAGGGGAGCGGGGTCAGGTGACGGAGTGGCCCGGTCCTCCTCTGCTAAGACGGATTCCCTCAGTGTCTCCACGGAGACAGGATGCGCTGCGCTGGATGTCGTCAGAAGAGATCAGCCATCGCTGGACCCGGAAAAGAGACCACCCATCGCTGGATAGCAAGAGTGGATTACCATCGCTGGAATCTTTTTTTTTTTTTTTTTAATAAATGGCTTTTCCCAACGGTGTCAGTGTGTTTTTTTAAAAAAAAATTACACTTTCTTTGTGAAATGGTAGGGGTACATTTGTACCCCCTTACCATTTCAAACGGGGGGCGGGATCTGGGGGTCCTCTTGTTAAAGGGGGCTTCCAGATTCTGATAAGCCCCCTGCCCACAGACCCCCACAACCAACGACCAGGGTTGTGGGGAAGAGACCCTTCTCCTCATCAACATGGGGACATGGTGCTTTGAGGGGTCACAGACGCCCAAAGCATCCTCCCAATGTTGAGGAAATGTGGCCTGGTACGGTTAAGGAGGGGGGGCGCTCTCTCGTCCCCCCTCTTTTCCTGTGGCCTGCCAGGTTGTGTGCTCAGATAAGGGTCTGGTATGGATTTTTTTATTTTAGCGTGGAGTTCCCCTTAAAATCCATGCCAGACCTGAAGGGCCTGGTAATTGAATTTGGGGGGAACCCCACGCTTTTTTTTTTTTATTATTTAATGATTTTCAATGACTGTTCTCTGCTCCCTCTTCCTCATCTTTTCTCCTCACTACTCTCCTTTCTTCTTTATCTCTCTCTCCACACCTGTTGAAACAATGTAATCATAGAACAGACTCTTGTGACTCCGCATTGAGTGTTCCCTACCGGGGGCACAAGGACAAAACCCGGATCTCGGTTACAGAGACGACACGAAATACACCACTCAGGACATCAGTCTGGTTACATGAAAAGCCAGATGAAAGATGCTAAACAATTAAACTCGTAAGGTTGTTGATACTGGGACTGATATGTTAAGTGCTCCTATATATACACTGCTGAAAAAGAGTTGTTGTACATTCTGAATGTAACTCCCCAGTTTCTGTTCCTTTTCTTCTGTTTGAAAAATAAATAAAAACTATATTTGAAAAAAAAAAAAAAAAAAATACTATTACATTACCTGAATTCAAAGATGTAGAAGAAAAAAGAGAAGTCTTCCAACGCAGTGTAATACCCACACTTCTGTCGCTGTAAAGGTAATAAAATGTAATTTTTAAAGTAATGTAAAATAAAAGTAAAAAATACATTTGTAAAAATAAATATTAAAAGTAATTAACATTTTAATCTTTTAACATACCTGTAAATGTATGTATATTCTTAGATTTCCCGTCCGTAATCAGAGTACAATATTATCTACAGAAAAAATTATAAAAAATTATTTTACAAAAAATAAAAAAAAATACATTTACATTTAAATATTTCAAATAATTGACAAATATAAAAGTACATTTTATAAAAAAGTTGATGATTATACAGTGAAAAAAAAATATAAAAAAAAAAAAACGGAAAAAAATAAAAAAATGAAAGTATTTTAAACAATTTTGAGTTGAAAAAAATATAAAAAAACTTTAACAAGTACATAAAGATGATGGAAAGAGAACAATCATTTTATACAAAAAATTTTTTTATATATTACAGCTGGATGGCTAACATTAGAAATACAGTTGATACAGTAGATATATACATTACACAATAATACAATCTAGGTATAATTAGAAACCTAATGAGTCTAATTATAACATGTAATAAAGACTACTTACCTTTTGAATAAAGTGCAAGTCCGCAGGTGCTGAGTTTTTCGCGGTCCTCCTTTGTTTGTCCTCCTTGTGCCTCGTGTGCTGGTATAGCAATGGCAAATCCAGCTGCCTGCCCATTGTTAAAATGGCAATTTTGGACACGCCCTCGCCACGTGACCGACGTCTTCCGGACAAAATCTCTTGAGATTTCATGCTGACGGCGTCCCCCGTGGCTTCATGGGAAGAATGCAAAACAGCTCCCAGGGGTCTTTGCGGAGCCGGGGGAGAGCCGAAACCACGCCTACTCCCACGGGAGGACAGACCGGAAGTCATTATCATATCAATAGAAAATTATCCGATGAAATGTGCTAAGGCAAATGTTGTTGTAATGTCTCCAAGGAAAACTCCATATATTAATAAGAAAAGTGTCTCTGCAACTCCTTTCCAGATTAACCATTTCCAATCCAGAACTCTTTTGAGAGAAGGAAAGTTTGACATTATTTTGTGGAACTTTAATGTTTCAGAATGGAACATTTCTACAAGGTTTCCACAATGTCAAGGACATTTGGTTAATATGGAATTGGGTATTGAGAGATGGTTTGGAATTAATAATAGAAATCATAACAGAAATAAGCGTGGTATTGTTGAGGGTATTTTAGGAGGGATTGGCACAATCGGGAGTATAACAAATAGTATGGATATTAATACCTTAAAATCTGATCTAGAAACTGCTGGTTTAGTGGGGAGTAATGGCATTAAAATACAAAAACATTTAAATCAGATTTTAGAAAATATGGTTATTAAAACAGCTAATGTCATGGGTCCATCTATTTTAAATCTTCAAAATATTACTCTTGATTTGATGACAAGTGAACAACATTCTCATATAGCCAGAGCATGTTTAGAAATCCAGATGGAATATTCCACTCATTTTAAAATAATTGTGCAAGCATTTCAGAGTGGAATAACTCCTTTTGGCATTTTACAGAATTTACCCAGAGAATATGTCTATGCTATAAATCATACAGATTTATGGGTAAATAAATGGATAGGATGCAAACAGGATGTATGTTATAGTTCTTCTATGATTCCAATAGCCGTGAAAGAACAAAATTTGGTTCCGATTACCTGTCAGCAATACACAATTATTATACTATAAATTACAGTATACAGATTTTGCATTTATCAATGAAAATTCTGAATTAAAAAAATTAGATCTGTCATCATGTTTACAATTCTAGTTTAAAGTTATCTGTTTACCTAATCAAGATAAAAGTATATTTCATCCTTGTTATCATAATCATACATTATGTTCAGCAAGAATAGAAAAAGTTGAAACAATTTCTGAAATAATTATTTGTGTAGATAAAAAGATTTGTTTTCTGATCATGTCAGATACAGAAAGGGTTAAAAAAAAATTCTCTTCTTGTACAAATACAGAAAACCTAAATCAAGGTTTGTATTGTATAGAAGGAGACATTGATGCAATAAGTGTTAATGGGTTGAGAACAAATTTAACAAATAGGTTTATGAAAAATATAAGTGCTCTTCCCACACAATACAA